>WOVY01000509.1:312500-422500 GCA_013436015.1 Rhipicephalus annulatus
TGGCTATCGCGGCCAAATATCTCGTTTCTGCCTGAAGCGCCAGCAAGATGAGCGTCGGAACAACTGCGCGAACGGAATTTGTACACTGAGGCCCCTTATCAAGGTTGGCGTTATTCGTCTCCGCCGCACATGTCTCCATCTCCTCTGGCATTCCCTGCACCACGGAACAGCTGAAACACGAGACGCCGCTCGCTTTCACCCTTCCGCCGTTCCACTTCTCCGCTTCGACCCGCCTCATTCTCCTCTGATATTCATTCGGAAAACTAAATGATGGAGTTTGTGGAAGAAAAGTTGAATTCTGAATTACAACCTAAATACCTTCATCAGGCCCGTGTAACATGGCTTCTGTGGAAGTGGAAGGAGTGCGAGCCGATGCTTTGGTTGACACAGGTGCGGCATTGTCCGTGATACCTGCTGATTTGTGTGAATATTTAAGGAAAGTAATGACGCCTTACGCTGTTCTCACGTTAGTTTCTGCCCAGGGGAACGTCATTCGCCCTTCCGCGTTTTGTACTGCGTGTTTTCATCGTCGGCATCCGCCATCATGTCTAGTTTGCTATCCTGTCTCGCTGCTTTTAATAACTAATTTTAGGGTGAGATTTTCTGTCATCTGCTTCAGCGGCGATTTGTTGTCGACAATGCATCGTTCACCTTACTGACACCGACTACATGCTTGACGACGACAATCAGAAGCCACTTCGTCTGGTCGCTGCGAAAGACATCAAACTGCCGCCACTACAAGAGCAAATTGTAAGCATTACATCCGACATCTATCACGGTGATGTGTTGGTCTCCCCGTCCCCATTTTGCATTCGTGAAGGCATAGTTCTTCCGTCCGGTGTCGTTCGTTTTTTAAATGGCCCTACACTTGTCAACGCTCTAAACTCTACACCGGAGAAGATCTTACTTCCACAGGGCACTACTGTGGCCCGTGTTGTCGCCTTCGAGCCTGTATTTGTCATGCCACTTCAGGCCATCGCATCCAAAGACCTTCCCCTCCATGAGCATGTTTCTTCCTCCGCCTTTACCACCGCTCTCAGCAGCGACTTGACAAATTCACAGAGGCAGCAGCTGCTCGCATTGTTACAGAAGCACGCAAATTCTTTCGATATTTGCTCATCTAAGTTGGGCCGCACTAATACTACTGCACATTGAATTCAAACAGTTGGGACATCTATCGTACACCGCCGACCTTACCGCATGTCACTAGCTGAAAGAAGAATTATAGAAGAAAACGTTGCTGACATGCTTAAACGGGAAGTCATCTGTCCGTCATCTAGCCCTTGGTCATCTCCTATTGTTTTGGTCCATAAAAACGATGGCTTTGTGCGGTTTTGCGTGGACTACCAGGCGCTCAAGAAGATAACACGCAAAGACGTGTACCCTATGCCACTCATTGAGCGCGCCCTTGATTCCCTACAAGGCGCGGAATTCTTTTCAAGCATCGATTTGCGTTCTGAGCCCTGGAAGATTCCCATGCATGAAGACGATAAGGAGAAAACGGCGTTTGCAACCTCCGACAGCCTGTATGAATTCAACGTGATCTCTTTCGGGCCCTGCAACGCACCCGTGACTTTTGAGTTCATGATAGATACCATGCTGCGCGGCCTGAAATAAAAAACTTGACTTTGCTACCTGGACGACATTATTATCTTTTCGTCAACGTTTTATGAGCACCTAGAACGATTGGATAAAGTTCTGAGGTGCCTTGCCGGCGCCGGGCTCCAAATTAACACTAAGAAATGCTCTTTAGCTAGCAAATATGTCAAGGTCTAGAAAACGTCGTTATCAAAGATGGCATTCAGCCCAACCCTGACAATATTTCTGCAGTTCTTCATTTTCCGCGTCCCGAAAGACCAAAGCAGCTTCGCAGTTTTCTTGGCATCACCTCCTATTTTCACCGGTATTCCAGAACTTCACTTCTATTGCTGCTCTATTACACCAGCTACTTGCTTCCAACGTCCCCTTTCTGTGATCTCAAGAATGTAAAATGGCATTCGACCTGTTGAAGCGGGCCCTCACATCTGAACCTCTGCTCTGCCACTTTGACGAAGCCGCACCGACTATCCTCCATACTGACGCTAGCAGCCTTGCTGTAGGCGCCGTTCTTCTACAATGCGACAAGTCTTCTCTAGAGAAAGTTGTTGCATATGCCTGTCGCGTACTCACCCCTGCCGAAAAGAGCTACACGATAACTGAGCAAGAGTGTTTGGCTGTGGTTCGGTCGGTGCAGAAATTCCGCCCCTATCTCCAGGTACGCCACTTCACAATCACAAACCCTCGGCACCGCACCAGAGATGCATGTGTTTCAACCGCTCAATTTGCAGGCCACGATTACCTGGGCTGTCTGCTCCTACCTTGCTGGCACGTGCGCACTGGTCCCCGATGGCACTTCACCGGCTTGGCCTGCGTCTGCATTTTTCATGCCGACGCTGAACAAGCAAATCTGGACGCACATCTGGCCGCTAGGGGCATCGACGACTACGCCTGACGGAACCGGCTCAGCATATTTAAGGGAATCACCAGTAGATCACCTCGGGCACGGCACCGCACCAGAGATGCATGTGTTTCAACCGCTCAATTTGCAGGCCACGATTACCTGGGCTGTCTGCTCCTACCTTGCTGGCACGTGCGCACTGGTCCCCGATGGCACTTCACCGGCTTGGCCTGCGTCTGCATTTTTCATGCCGACGCTGAACAAGCAAATCTGGACGCACATCTGGCCGCTAGGGGCATCGACGACTACGCCTGACGGAACCGGCTCAGCATATTTAAGGGAATCACCAGCAGATCACCTCGGGCACGGCACCGCACCAGAGATGCATGTGTTTCAACCGCTCAATTTGCAGGTCAGTGACTACAAATACGCCGTCTGTGTTAGGAGTAGCAATTAGTGTTTGATTGCGGTGTCGTGCCCAGCCGAATGGTGTGATGCTTTGAAACGATCTTTGTCACGAATATCTCGTTTCTGTCTGGTAATCTTTGATATGCTGCTCATGCTGTCGGGTGATATTGAATCGAACCCAGGGCCTATGAGCAAGATCGAGTCTGAGGCTTTCGCCGCAGCTATGTTAACCATACAGAAATTAGAGGAAGGGCATGCAGCCTTGTCAGCGCAATTAAGCGTGACCATTGAAAAACTGACGGCTTCTACGAACGAAGTGGCTCGTTTGACTGAACGCATTTTAGCGCTTGAATCATCTGTCGCGTCACGTTCGGCAACTGGTACCGGTACGCCTAATAACTCCCTGCACCAAATTTCGGATCATTTGACCGAGATTACGTCCAGGTGTAACGATACCGAAAACAGACAGAGGCGGTCTAGCTTGCTTTTTTTGGAATAGAAGATGACCCTAAGGAGGGATGGGCAGCATCTGAAAAAAGAATAATCGAATTCTGCTCCGAAAAATTCAACATTTCTTTGACTGGCGCACAATTCGAGCGTGTGCACAGGCTGGGGAAATTCAGAGACAGCAAACAGAGACCTATAATAGCCAAACTGACTTTCTTTAAAGATAAGCAGCAAATTCTTGCGTCAGCTCCAAAACTAAAAGGGTCCAAATATTCTATCGGAGAAGATTTTACTCTAGCTACGCGACAGGCACGAAAAAGCCTAATTGAATTCGCTAAAACGCAAAGAAAACCGTTTAAGCTCTCAGTTGACAGACTACGCATGGATGGCAAAACCTACATACTTGATCATGCCAGCAAAACCGTTATTCTATCGGAAAGATAGCTCGCAACCAAAACATGTCCACCTAAACACCACCAGAAACCTAAATCACATTTGGCGACCCCTTCTTTTCTGATATCATTCACTAACATTAGAAGCATAATACCCAAGCGCGATACAATCTGCTCTTTTCTGGAAGACAACAATTAAGATATACTCGTGCTCACGGAAACTTGGCTATACCCTGCAATCACAAATAACGAAGTTCTTGCTGGCAGTGAAAGATATAACATATACCGCAAAGATCGCGTCGACAGGACAGGTGGTGGTGTACTTCTTGGTGTAAAAAATACAATCTCTTCGTATGTACTGAATCTTGACTCACCCATTGAAATAATTTGGATAATGTGTGTGACTAAACACGCTAAAATTCTGGTTGGCAATTGTTACCGTCCGCCTGATTATAATAACACATTTGTACGTGATCTTCGTCATAGCATCAAAAATGCCAAAGATCTTTGCCCTACTGGTGTAGTTTACCTATTCGGTGACTTCAACCTCCCGCTGATTGATTGGACAAACTTCTCATCACCATGCTGCCTTTCCACAGAATTCATTAACTTAGTCTTGGACTTTAACCTCTCGCAAGTCATTGATCAACCAACCCGTGGTTTAAATACGTTAGACCTATTACTAACTAATGCTCCTGATTCAGTGAGGACAGTCTCTTGCCTAAAGGGCTTCAGTGATCACAATTTAATCGAGGTAACGTTGGACTTACCTGTACCATTTGCAGGAATATCCAAAAAGAAAATTCGGGACTACAGCAAAGCAGAGTTTGACAAAATAAGTGCACAGCTCGAAGAATTTTTTAGCAATGTCCTCTTTCCGTCATTCTACAACAGGTCTGTAAATGAAAACTGGGTGCTTTTTAGAGACAAGATGTCTTCATTGATAAACCAATATATCCCTGTTATCACTGTTTCTAATGATCTATCTAATCCCTGGTTCACTAAATCCCTCCGTAAGCAAAGAAACAAGAAAAAACGCCTGTACTGCAATGCCAAACGCAGTGCTACGCCATCCGCTTGGGAAAAATACAAGCAGTACTTGACTGACTACTGTAAAGCAATATGCAACGCCAAAGAAAAATATTTTCACAACGACCTACCTTCTCTTCTGCAAAATAATCCAAAGAAATTCTGGCGCCTCATATCCCCTGACCACGGTTCCAACCAGTTGTCATTACTTAATGAAAACAACATTCCGCTTTCAGACTACGAGTGCTCCACTACTTTTAATACCTTTTTTTCATCTGTATTTAGCCAAGAAGATTCTTCTGACGTACCACATATCCCTGATTACAACTTCCAATACATGCAGCCTATTGAAATCACGGTGGAGGGTATCGCGTGTCGAATTAAACAGATTAAGGCATCCTCATCAGCTGGTATAGATGATATCAACTCTAAGGTAATTAAAAATACTGTTTCCATATCTAGCATTACATTATACCACATTTTTCGACAGTCGCTATCGTCTGGAAAACTTCCAGACGACTGGAAAATAGCCAAAGTAGTACCCATTTTTAAATCCGGAGATAAGAACTCACCTAAAAATTATCGCCCAATCTCGCTCACATGCATATGTTGCAAACTCCTCGAACACATAATCGCCTCCCACGTATACAGTCACCTCGAGACTAACAAATTCTTCTTTTCAAACCAGCACGGATTCAGAAAGGGCATGTCATGCGAAACACAGTTACTAGAATTCACTACAGACATTCATTACAACATAAATAATGGCCTACAGACTGATTGCATATTTCTTGATTTCGCCAAAGCATTCGATCGTGTCGCCCATTGTCGCCTTATTTCAAAATTATCTGCCCTCCGATTAGACTCCCTCACTTTATCTTGGCTACGCAATTTTCTGTCACTTCGCAAGCAGTTCACAATCGTTAATAATTCTTCCTCTCCCTCTTCGTATGTCTCTTCTGGCGTCCCACAGGGGAGCGTTCTTGGCCCATTACTTTTTCTTATCTACATCAACGACCTCCCAACTAACATATCATCGCATATCAGAATCTTCGCTGATGACTGCATGCTCTACAGACCTATAAACTGTCCTAACGATCACTCCATCCTTCAAGATGATCTGAACACTATTTCTAACTGGTGCAGCACTTGGCTTATGAGGTTGAATACTAATAAGTGTAAAGTTGTTTCTTTTGGACGTAAACAGGTCATATCTAACTTCACTTACCATATGCAATGTGACAGGCTCTCCACGGCGACTTCTTACAAGTATCTTGGCATCCACCTTACACCAGGGCTTTCCTGGTTTGATCACATCACTAACGTTTGTGCAAAAGCCTCCAAAACATTGGGGTATTTACGCCGAAACCTTCGTCGTTGTCCCACTAACATTCGCAAAATGTCATACCTAACTTTCGTCCGCCCGCAACTTGAATATGCCTCATCTGTTTGGTCCCCTTCCGCTCAGTATCAAATTAACATGCTGGAAACAATCCAGAACAGAGCCACCCGTTACATTTCTAGAAACTATGACATCAATTCCAGTGTGACTCAGCTTAAACTCCATCATTCCCTCCAAGCATTAAATGTTCGTCGTCACGTGTCCTTGTTATGCCTATTTCATAAGTACGTCTACAGTAACAAAACATCGTCGTTGCACCTTCAACGCCCGCTCTACACGTCACGCAGATTACATAACCATCTCAGCTTCACTCGCATTTTTGGAAACACGAACGCGTTCAACACATCCGCACTACCACAAGCCATCCGCATGTGGAATGATCTTCCCGACGATATCGCCTCTGATAGCAACCCCAACACGTTTCGGCAAAAAGTTCAGACGCATTTCCTTAATATTTCATCTTGACGTTCTTTTACTTCTTTTCCGAGCGTTTTTATGTTACGGAGTGTTCTTATATACTTCATCGCCATGTTTACGTATTGCTGACTTATTGCTTTGTTAATTTTTTTTATTACTAACCGACATTGTACCGTTTTTATTTTGAAATTTACATGCGATTTTTCACTGTAACCCCCCTTACTCAATGCCTTCTGGCCTGTAAGGTATTTTCAATAAATAAATAAATAAATAAATGTTGTCATGTTCTTACTTGACACGCATGTAAGGAATATCATGTTTGCACCAGTCACATATTTCGTCAATCATTGACATCACTAACTCCGAATTCGGTATATGTGAAACTAGCAAAACGGCCGTGGGCGCTTCAATAAGGGCCCAATTATATACTCCAATGTAGCGTTGACGCACGCGCACGCTGGGCACAGCGACGCTACTTTAGCAAAACTCGAGCACTCTATAGTCTGACGCCGGGTGCGACCAGCGTCCGTCGGCGCGGCCCGACGGCAACCGGCGCGAAATTCGTGCCAATGCGTTACCGAGACAATTCTGCGTCTCGCTCTTTTTGTGATGGGGGGACACCAGACGCGCTGAAACGCGCAGGCGTCAAAGCAACGCAGCGCTGTGCGCATCTGCGAGTATATGGCAGGACTCGTGCCTGGCGTGGCAATGCCAGTGTGACGCGACAAAATGAACGCCGGCGAGCACGCGCACCACGTCACATCAAAATGTATTGACGCCTTGACTGTGGCATGTAGTCATGTTCTCACCTGACACACATCTCATGATTATGTGCACCAGTCACATACCTTCGTCATGCATTGGCGTCACGTAATACTAAATATAGCATTTTGAAGATAGCAAAATGGCCGCGAGTGCGTCACGAGTGTGGCATGTAATCACGACATGACACGCATGTCATGAATATCATGTTTAGATGTGGAATTTATCTATGTCATCCGTTCGCGTTGCGTAATACCGAGTTTGGTACATGTGAAGCTAGCGAAACGGCCGCGAGCGCATCGTGAGCGTAGCATGTAGTCATGTTAAATGCCACGCATCTCATGTTCATATCTTTGTCGTCCATATATCATATCTTTGTCGTCCATTCACGCCCTGTAATACCAAATTTGATATAAGTGAAGCTGGAAAAACGGCCACCAGTGCATCATGAGCGTGACATGTAGTGATGTTCGCACATTACACGGATCTCATGATAATCATGCATGCACCAGTCACTTACCCTCGTCATCCATTGACATCACGTAATATCGAATTTGGCATATGTGAAGCTATGAAAACAGCCGCGAGCGCAAGATGAGGGTGGCATGAAGTGAAGTTATTACATGACATGCATTTCATGATTATCTTGTTGGCACCAGTCACATACTTTCGTCGTCCATTCACGTACCGTAATACTAAATTTGGTGTAAGTGAAGCTAGCGAAACAGCCGCGAGCGCATCATGAGCGTGGCATGTAGTCATGTTGTTACATGATACGCATGTCATGATTTTTATGTTAGGGTCTGTCTCTTGTGTTCGTAATGCAATCAAGTCCTACCATACCAGTTTTTCAACATGCCGTGTGAACAAAACCACCGCAAGAGCTGCAGGACCGTGATGACGTAAATAATGACAATTACGACATACATATCGTGATTGTGAAGACATGAAGAGTTAGATATGTTCTTCATACATTCATGTTATGCCATGCAAAGTTTGGTATTGATACCATCATCGATACGGCCAGGAGAGCTTAAAGTTGTAGGTGGCTAGATAATTAGAGCGATACGCTCAAAGTCGCCGACGTTCGCTAAAAAATTCTTCGCATTTAAAAATAGCCCATCCTGGCACTCTCTTGTGATCTCTAGAGCACCACAACAGCACAGGTAGTGAACGACTCTGAGGGTTTGTTTGCGATCCATCCAGTTTTTAGCAAAGTAAAGTACAGACGCTTGCCGAAAATAGGGCCGTGATGTATGTGCTTGAGATCGGTGGTAGAGGAGCGAACGTAGAGTACGAAGACCGATAAGATGTGCGGCCGCTAAATTATGGGGGCACTTAGCAGCGATGGTCCGGAGTGTGTTAGACCGTAACTGACGAAATTCACCGTCTAGCGTTCTGTCTGAATCGGGTTTACCCTCGTAGATTCTGAAGTCGTTTTGTACATTGCTGAAATATGAGCTGATGTTCTTGTTCTTGTTTTTGCTGACGTTCACTACCCACTGTGGGAGATCGCCCATCAGTTCTTGTTCTTGTCCACCTATTGCCCGTAGCGCATACCCACTACGCAGGATTGGCAAGAAATCACTGGTTTTAAAAATTATTGTTCATACTTAGAATAATGGAGATATAATAGAAAGATTACCGATTATCTAGGAAATTGTGGTGCTTGAATTTGCTTTCGCTCTGTGGGAGAGAAAGAAGAGGGCCGCTTATTTGCTGACCTCAGAACAAGCGGATACCCAAAAACCTTCATTCGAGCCGCCATTCGCCGCGCAGAGCAACAGAGGATACGGAAACCCCAATCAACCTTAATTTACAGCCCCCCCCCCCCCCGAAAAGCGTACCGGTTTCGTACGTTCAGGGGACCAGTGAGATGTTGGCACGGATCTTCGATTCAAGAAGGAAGGGGTTTCCTTCCCGCACGTGCCGTCGTGTACGCTGGGCCACCTCCGCCCCCACCACCGCCCGAAAGACTGGCCAACAATAGACGGAAGCCCCAGTGTCATTTACAAAATTCCGTGCGCCGAGTGCCTCTCGTCGTGCATCGGCAAATGGCAGCATATCCACGGAGTGAATGATGGAGAGTGGCGCGAAGCATTCGTCCGTCCATTTGTTCTTGCTTATGTACGTCCATGCGTCCCTCTGTGTGACAGTCCATGCGTCCATCAGCCCGTCCATGCGTGCGTCTGTTCGTGCATTTGTCACTGCGTTCGTCCATACATCCGCACCTGCGTCCGTTCATGCGTCCATTCATGCATCTGTCTCGGTGTTCGTTCGTCTATCAATTCAACACTCCAAGTACCACTATTTCGCATCTTTTCATCATATATTACCCCACATATAAGCGCTGCCATCCAGCGGAAATTGCAAGGACTAAACTCGAGGTGGCACATGCACACTTTCTTACAGCTTGCGCTTCGTTTCTACTTCCCACCTTTAACCACCTCGAGTTCATGGTACATACTAGTTTACTGTATTCCTGGCACTGCAGCCTAACGCTCGCTAAACCTTTCTAAATCTAAGGAGGTTACACCCAGCGAGTATGACGTAGCAACCCTTTCTTGTCAGATAGTGCTCAACGTACATGCCAATGGCTGCTAATGGGGAATGAGAGACAGGAGCATTCGGCTTTTAGTTATTGCACACGCAGCGAACTTTTTTATTGATCAACAAAGCACAGGAGAAATCTCCCACCGACACCACCTTGCAGGTCAAAATGTAACACTGGTTACACACTACGACTAGGACTACGAGGGATGAACGGGTGCCGCTTTAAGGAGCTTCGCCCCTAAAAACCGACCGGAACGACTGAAGCAACACGCCAACGATGTGGGAAGTTCTACAAAGAGCGCAGCGCAGTCGCCGAACATGCTGAGATGTTGGATTACAAGATGAATTTCGAAGCGACAGTCATCCTTGAAAACGAGCGCAATTGGAGGGGAAGGTTTTTTTTGAGTCATGGCACATACAGAGGACAGCCCATAACATCAACTGCTCTCTCGGAACCTTTCTAGCCGAAGACGAAGAAGTGTGTTTTGAATAGGAGCTACTTCTGCTAACTCTGGCGTATTTCAGTTGTAAATTAAGTCTGTTGATCAGTTTCCGCTGCCACCTTGGAGGGGATGGAAGTAGACCACCCCGGGCGCCTGCCGGCACCAGCGGCGTCAGCGGCGACCGCCTCCAGGAAGCGGATGGGACAAGCGAGCGACAGCGACAGTGAAGATACTCATGCTTACTATCTCAGCAGTGAGGACTTCTCAGATGACGGTTTTCAACCTGTGCTGAGCCGCAAGGCGAAGAGAAGGAACATGAGGACATCCTCATCCTCAACTATTCAAACTGTAAGTGAAGCTCCAAAATCGAACACCTATACTATCCTGTTTCTGCCTGCACTTCCTACCGTCAGCATGAAACGCCTTAACAGACAGTCTGTGTCGAGGTCTCTGGAAACGCTCGTGCCAAATGAGATCACGGACATAAGAGTGAACGCCAGAAAGAATATACTGGCTGTTGACGTTTTGCACGCAAGTGCTTTGGGCGTTCTGCGCACTGTAACTGACTTGGACGGCAACCAGGTGCGCTCTCATGTTCCCTTGGGATGTGATGTAGTAACCGGCGTGATCTACGACATTGATGTCGCTATTTCCAATAAGGACTTACAACTTCTTGTCAAGTCAACAACTGATACTCCAATTGTTGATGTCACCCGGCTAGGCAAGTCTCGCTGTGTGAAGATTGCGTTTAAGAGCACATCACTCCCCTCTCATGTGAAGGTGGGGTACTTCAGACATGCTGTGCGGCCTTTCATTCCGAAGCCTCTCCAGTGCCGTAAATGCATGAAACTTGGACATGTGAGCAGCGTCTGCGAGAATTCGGTGGTATGCTACCGCTGCGCCGAGCACCATGAAGCGGATAAGTGCGTCGCAACTGTTACGAAATGCACTAATTGCAATGGATCCCATGAAGCCACATCGAAGGACTGCCCGCGGATTCAGAAACAAATTGCCATCTTGAAGGAGATGGTGCGCGATCACTCATCTCATCGAGAAGCCGCAGCTAAAGTCAGAAGGCGTCGTTCACGTCGACGTCGGTCTTCGAGGACGCCCGCTACCTCCTCGACACGTTTGCCAGATCCCTCATCAGTACCACCTCCTTTGCCTCCCAGACCACATGCCGTGGGAAAGGCTGTAAAGGACAAAGCCTGTGAGCATACCCTAACTGCGACAGAGTGGCCTGCACTTCAAAGGGAAGCAGCATCAGGCGAACCGAAGGAGTTTCATGACGGCCAGTCCGCGATCCCGGTTCGAGATCTTTCCAACCAAGACAGGCAAGTGACTGCTATCGTGCAATCTTTAATTGCCACGATTCGCATGCTACTGAGCAGCATACAATCTCTGTCTGCTAAGAGTGCACTGCAAATACCGGATGCACTGAATCCAGTTCTTGCTAACCTCGTATAAGCACAATGGCTCAACAAAATCTTATCTTCCGCACTGAAGTTAAAAGTGCGTCGATTTTTCAGTGGAATGCCACAGACATGA
This sequence comes from Rhipicephalus annulatus, assembly GCA_013436015.1. Classification (NCBI taxonomy): domain Eukaryota; kingdom Metazoa; phylum Arthropoda; class Arachnida; order Ixodida; family Ixodidae; genus Rhipicephalus; species Rhipicephalus annulatus. The sequence continues at coordinate 324,339 of WOVY01000509.1, forward strand.
AGTCCCGTATCTCGGACTTTCGCCAATTTGTTCGGGCCAATCAATTCCCTATACTTGTCATATGTGAACCAAACGTATGAACGCCTTATAGATTGTCCGGTTATGAAGCTTTTTGTTCAGCCGCTTGTGAAGAACGAAGCAAAGTAATTGTTTACATTCGCACAGACTTGACTTATCTTTCGCACCCAATAAGTTCAAATGACGACAATCAGTACGTGTGTCTTCGTGTGAAGAAGTATGCAGTTTCGTTCACGCTTATTGGTGGATATATATCTCCGTCATCGCGATTTGACTGCGACAGATTAAAAGACATCCTAATGAGAACCGATGGGCCTTGGATCATCACCGGTGACTTCAATGCCCATCACATGCTTTGGGGAAGCACTAGGATGAATGCCAGGGGCCGGAACCTTGTTACATTCGCTTCCGATTACGACCTTTCCATCATGAACGATGGTACCCCCACATATCTGCGGGGTCTCACGTATGGCAGTTGCCTTGACCTGACATTGGTGTCACGGTGCTTCTCTCACAAAGTTAAGTGGTTTTGCGATATTGAGACTCATGGGAGTGATCACATATCCACCTACGTGACGATCGATGGTATCATAAAAAATTCTCTTCCGGTGTTGCAATTGGCACTGACTGGTCGATGTTTGCATCGCGTGTTGAGAACGCTTGCCAAGAAGGCCTCGCCTGCAGCCTGGAAAATACCATAGTGGAAGCTATGCAAGCGTCCAAACGCAAATTACCATTTTCGTCTAAAGTAACACAGTTTGACATCGAACTGGAAAAATTACGAGCTATACGGAGGCGTGCGGAACGACGATACAGACGCACAAGATCAATTTACGATCTGAGGGAAGCAAGGCGGCTCCAGAAAAAGATTCAACGACGCATTTACAAACTGGAGAGCGAACGCTGGAAAGCATTCTGCGAATCTCTAGACCCCCATAAACCGCTGTCATATATCTGGAGAACAGTTCGTGGTCTTCGCTCCTCTCCACAACAACGGCACCCTTTTAAAGCTTTGGCACTCCATCATGGAAAAACAGAACTCGAGGTGGCTGAAAAATTTTGCACGAGAGTTGCCGGGAATATTATGAATGAGAGCATCGACGCCGTGATCATTCCAGAGACGCGATTACCAGAAATGGACACTCCGTTCACCATGGAAGAACTGGAAGATGCGTTAGTCGCTTCTAAGCGCATGTCATCGCCAGGTCCTGATGGTATTACTTATAGTGCGTTGGGACACCTTGGACAAAAAGCTAGAAAAGAACTTTTAACATGCTTCAACAACTCCTTGCTCAGCGGCAGTGTTCCCCGAGAATGGAAAATAAGTCGATTATTACCACTTTTGAAATCGGGAAAATCACCATTGGACTTGACAGCGTATCGCCCTATTGCCCTCGCAAGCTGCCTCGGAAAAGTGATGGAAAGAATGGTTCTATTTCGTCTCGAGTGGTACTTGGAACGATACACCAAATACCCTTCTTGCATGGCAGGCTTTCGTAGGGGCCGCTCCTCCATTGACTGTGTCATTGATTTATCGACATTTGTTCAACAAGAAAAAAGTCGCAAGCGCATATCAGTGGCACTCTTTCTTGACGTGAAGGGTGCATATGATAATGTAGCTCACGATTCCATCCTCACTTCTCTCGCAGCAATGGGCATTGGTGGACGAATGTTTCAATGGATAAAAGACTATATAACAGGCAGGGGTTTCTTTGTGCAAACAGATGAGGGTAAAACTGCTGAACATTACACCTACTGCGGAGTACCTCAGGGAGGTGTTTTAAGCCCCACATTGTTCAATGTGGCCCTCATTGGTCTGGTGAAGGTTCTGCCAAAGTCGGTGTGCCTATCTATATACGCCGATGATATTTGCCTCTGGAGTGCTGCAGTTACTCGCCCTCAGGTGCGTGCACGAATACAGCGGGCAGCAACCCTCACAACAGCCTACCTTCAGAAACAAGGCCTAAATATATCAACTGTGAAGTGCGCGTTGATGGCGTTTACACGCAAACCAATGACGCCATACCCTGTTTACATCAATGGGCAGAGTGTCAAATATGCACGGACGCATCGTTTCCTGGGCATAATTATCGACAGAAGTCTTTTGTGGAGCCCACATTGTGCGTACTTGAAGAAGAGACTGCTATCTATTGTGCATATCATGAAATTCTTGTGCGGTAAAGCATGGGGAACTTCTGTGGCCTCCATGCTACAGATGTACAGGGCCCTATTTCTGGGTCTATTGCGCTACAGCTTGCCGGTGCTGACTAACACTTGCAAATCGAATACTCATTCATTGGAGAGTTTGCAGGGTCAGGCACTGCGTATCTGCCTAGGACTGCCCCGATGCGCTTCTACTTATGCCACAATCATGCTTGCCAAAGACCATCCGGTCAGGACATATATAGTTGTGGATTGCCTCAGAGCGCAGATTCCACATGCTAGCCGTGTCCCCGACCACCACTTGGCCCTTCTACCTTCCGGAAGACCACGTGCTACGTTTTCAGACGTCATAGCCAAGCACCTAAACAGCATTCCATCAGGATATATGCCAGCTGCGAGAACGGCATGCCCTTTGTGGTGCCTCGACCAGCCGCAAGTACGTCTAGAAATTCCGGGAATCAAAAAGAAAAGCAGTCACTCCAGAGTAGCATTGAAGCAAGCAACACTGCTATTATTACATGAGTTGTACTTAGACCGAACGCAGATATACACTGATGGGTCCGTCTCATCCAGCAGCTCATCAGGTGCCGCTGTAATTCCGGCTGCAGAAATGACAATCAAATTTAAGTTGTCGCATATGACTACATCTACGGCATCAGAGCTTGCTGCTATAAGGGCTGCTTTACAATATCTCGTTCAAGAACGTCCAGGAAAATGGGTCATATTCTGTGATTCGAAGGCAGCGCTTCAGAGTTTGCAGTCTACCATGCGTAGGAGGAGCCATGACCAACTGGTAGAAGAAATAAGACATTGCCATCATGAGGCTCTAGCACGAGGGCATGATATTATATATCAATGGCTGCCTGGACATATCGCTATTACCGGAAATCAATTAGCCGATGATGCAGCCCGCTCAGCCCATGAAGAAAGCCGTGTAGTCCCGATTCCTCTATCAAGGAATGATGCAGCAAGACAACTTTACCTGCTGGCTCGAGATCTCACACGCACGTTCTGGTCGTCTACCACCTTCCAAAGGTGTCAATTTTATGAACTGGATCCTTCGCTCAAGCTAAAGCTACCATCACACCTTTCCCGCTCCGATGCGACACTGTTATGCCGCCTTTGGTTGGGTGTTGCATTCACAAAGGCGTACTCCTTTCGCATTGGTATGGCAGACACTCCTACATGTGACTACTGCGGAGATGAAGAGACCATCGAACACGTCCTGTGCAGCTGCGCTTGCTACGACACACAGCGATGCCAGCTACGGATGGTTTTGAATCGACTTGACCCCGGACCATTTTGTGTGCAGAAGATACTAGGACCTTGGGCATCTGCCTCAGTTGCGCAGAAAGCAACTAAAGCACTGCTACTTTACCTTAAGTCAACAAACCTGAGTGACCGCCTGTAAACTGTGTGTGCTCCCCGAGTGTGCTCGTGATTGTGTGTACCTTCTCATCTTTCTGCAACCTCTTTTCTCCCCTTTATCCCTTCCCCAGTGCAGGGTAGCAAACCGGATGTGCGTCTGGTTAACCTCCCTGCCTTTCCTTGCATATTTATCTCTCTTTCTCGGAACCTTTCTCCCAGTGTATACACACGGACTGTGCTCCACGGCAAACCCCACAAGTGCTTTGAAGACGACGCTGCTACGTGTAGCCTCCGCAGTCATCCCTGAGGAAGATACCGAGTCAATTCGGAAACTTCAGGTTTCTTCAAAACTTTTAGTGTGAGTCTAAATCATCTCCCAGTTTATATCCAATCAGGCATATTGCTGTCGAATGCTTGCATTCAACTTCTGGAAATTCAGGCGAATTTATCAGCAAGGGGCGAATACCCGAAAGATTTTCAGTGAAGCGGCAGGTTAAACCATGCTGTATGTCGTCTAGAGAGGTGTTCACTTCTTGCGGCGTCAAGATACATGATGGCAACGTAAGAGGAGTTGACAGTATTTTTCTTGTGTAAAGATAAACGAACAAAGCATGCTTATTTTAAAGACGATAGTCTTTCTTGGGGACCTTCGACGCAAAAACTTTGTTCTGTGTTTATGTATGTATGTATGTATGTATGTATGTATGTATGTATGTATGTATGTATGTATGTATGTATGTATGTATGTATGTATGTATGTATGTATGTATGTATGTATGTATGTATGTATGTATGTATGTATGTATGTACGTATGTATGTATGTGTGTCCAACGTTACCGCGAACAGGGTACTCTAAACAGCACCAGCCGATACCCCGAAAAACTGACCCCATCCGCAGCGCCCACCAATGTTGCTCAAGGATCAGCGTTCATACGTGTGAGATTGTCAATTAGGAAGGTACTATTGCGCATATCTGAAGCACCCTAACAACACGTATATACTCTGCATGTTCATCTTTTATTAGAAAAGGAATACATAAGTAATTCTAAGGAGCGTGGCGCTCATCACGCTGCGTTGACTATGCAACGCTTGCACGAAGAAGCGAGTGTTTCTAACGGTTTGATAAGACGTCACGGTAGTGGCACCTACCCGTCGCCTTGCTTTGTTTTCCAAATAGAACTGCCAGACGGCTCTCATATCTCACTTGTGGCGTGCCTTGATGCGCTCGTTCGCCTCCGCTGCATGCTCGAGGCAATCTAACGGGCGCCTCCGGAATACCATTCACTGATTTTCTTGCGCAGAACAACAAATAAACGTTTTGTCCACCCTCTCCACATGCAAGACTATCGTCTTTCGACGCCATTTGCAGATTACATGCATATGCGGGGCCAATTTTTTTATTCAGAAAAATAATCGAAATATCTGCTGTCGTATTCTTCTTTCGCGCAGTTCACTGTATGCTTAAACACGCCAGCAAGGAATCGATAGTCTTTCCAGTTTATTTGACATTGATTATGAAGAAGTTTTTTTTCGAAGCGGCTTTTCGCTTTCTATATTCGCGCGTACACTTTCATTCCACCTACAAGAAATTTATCGTTTATTCGATGGAACAGTTAAGTTGAAATTTTTTTCTAGATCTCTCCAGCATTGAACCAATCGTAGATTCCATCTTCTTGTTACTGGCATTTTCAAGATTAGAAATGGCAGGCTTGAAATTTGCTATGGTTGATGTATGTGCGTTTCGGCTGATCTACAGTTATTGTTGGACAAGTAATATAAAAAACTACAGGAAGATGGTCGCTGTTAGTTGCCGAATCGAGAACAGCCCATGACAAAACCTTGATTGCATTGTGGCAAAACGTCAAGTCTAATACTGAGCAAGTCTCACCTCGGACAAATGTTACATCGCCGTTATTTATATACGAGAGGTTGTGATCAATAGTCCATTCCTCCTTTCGCCTACCACAAGAATCTGTCCTTAGGTCCCAAGTGAAATGATGTCAAATAAAGTGTTCTGTGAGTACGATTTCTTTTATACAAGCTATTAAAACATTGTCGAGAGAACGCGTACTTTGCACACCAGAAGGGCCGTAACAATTTATAATTGAAAAAGGATGGTACCTGGGGAGACACAAGTTTATTGCTACAGTTTCACAATCTGAGTCTAACATATTTGAGTGGTCCTATAAAGTCTGTAGCACTACATACCAATCTTCTTTGCTTGCCGAATTCATGCAGCGCATGCAGAATTTTTGTTTGACAATTGCACCTGCTGTTCACGGTAGAGGGAGTTGCCGAATTCCTCTGGCATACACTCAATTGAACGCTTCCGCAACTGAGAGTGACGCAGCTTACGCGGGGATTGGGCAACTGACTGCTGTGCTCAAAAAATAGTTTATGTAAACATACAATTGTCTTACAGGCCGGTGGGTCCAAACCCAGCTATCAAACGTTTTGAGGCCTAGAACTGTCGAAGAAAACTGATTGAAACTTTCTTTTCAATATAGGTTCAAGAATTACCGGATATTATTTGCGAGAAAATATTGTTCACGTATACCTAGCGTTACAAGATCAAAAAAGTAACAGGTTAAATGGCACAGTTGCGAAGAAATGTGCTTGATTACAAATGATTGATTACGTTCATTACAACTCGCTACAGCCGAGTTCTACGGAACGCAGGACACCACCGCTCTACGTAACGCCACAGGACACCGTCGGCACAAATATGTTATCTATTGCGGGAGCTCCTCCAGGTGCATCAAGTAGCAAGGATATTCAGCCTTGTGTGCTCTGGGTATAGATGTGTGACATTTCTTACGCTTGTTTTTTTTTTGCCGTTTTCAAGGTGTACAAAGATAAAAAGGCTGTATGTTGAAGCAGACAGTTTGTGATTTTGACATTATAGCATTGAAGAGCTGAATTTCCAGAAATTATAGGATTGGCTTCATCATTGAAGTTGTTGGTTAATTATGAAAGATCATCATCTTCGGGACAGAAGAATGCAGGAAGATGCACATCAAATAAGTCATATAAATTTACCAATCTAAGTGAGGAATGCATCTGGCCTATCTGCGTGGCAAGCACCTATTCTACTACAAAGCCACGATGTGCGGGGAAATAATTTTGAAAGAAAACACCAAATTAAAGTTCTGTAGTGGACGGAGTCACCTTAAAAGCGAACTCCGGCAATATTTGACCATGTCATTGTTATGCTGTTTCTATGTTCCTTTTGTCACGAGGCCAACAGCTGAAATGCACAGGAAGTTTGAAAATAACTTTAATAAGCAAAAGTGTGCAATACCAAAACCGAAACGCAACCGAGCACCCTGTCTGCGTATGACGTACTATTTGGTGGAAGCGGAGGCCGTGTACTGGTTCCGCCGATGCGGCGTATGAAAAATGTGAAAGCCAGTTCAGCGAAGCACCGACCAAACACCACAGAGGAAGGAAGAAAGCATTCACTTGCTATACCCGTGCCAAAAACCGCCGCCGACGCCTTGCGGAAAGCCCAATAAACGCTGTAGCGGCAAAAGTAGCAATGCCATTGGCTGCGTCACTTTCGTTGACATGGCACACATAACATCACACAGACAGTGTTGCGAATAATTCTGGCAAGTGAGGTGAGCTTTTCGCGGCAATTTTCAAAATTCTTTGCAAACAATCAACGCATTACTCAAACCTGTGATTTGGCTTAAAGGACTAAAATGTGCAGAAGAACACACCACCGAATTTCATTGACATTCATTGACCTTGAAAAATTGCCCGAGTCGGCCTTTAACACATCTTATATTGCGTGGTAGAAGACTAGAGTCGCGCCAGGCGTCGGAGGCTGTGTGTTTAGCAACGAGTTTGTGCTTAGTCAACCCATTGCAAAGCACTGCGACAGATCTAATTACAATCAGTAGCAGAATCACCAACAACGGGAACAGCTTTGCACAGCAACGCGTGTTGCCTAACAGAGTGTCATAGTGGCCACTTGGATGATTTGGCACATGTGTAAATATTGCATAATGGGAACTTGAGAAGTTTGCCTTGATTAGGCATTACATGACGCTTTGAAACGAACAATATTACGCGTATGGTCATTGCTTTCCTCACGGAACGGTTGAGGTACGCGCCGTGAAACAAAACACGCTAGCAGTTCAGAACGCGTGGCGCACAAGGCTCGATTACCCTATCGGGATCTTCTTTGCAAGATGACGGTCGAGATTTCTGAAATTTTACGTGTACATAATATCCTAATATGCCCTTTTGGTGTTCCTACGTAATGCCACGTGTTGTCTGTCGACCAACTTCACTTCTGTGAGCAGCGCTCAGATATATCAGGTACGTTCGCTTATACTGAGTGATAGCGTGTCTATGATACTTTATATGCACTTTGAGTAGCTTATTACGCAACAACCGATAGCCTATACCTCCACATTCTAATACATTGTTATAATTTTGTTGGCCAAGTGTGCAGCGTATTTCACAGTGAAAATCGTTTGTATTTGTGCTCAGCTAAAAGGTCTGCTCCTGATCAAAACAGCCGCTATTTATTGTCAAACAGTGACAGATTGCACGACGGGAATGTCGAATGAAGCGATTCCTTGAAGTAACCTCACTTACTTTGTTGCGAAAAGTGTGGCAATGTCAGTTTTTAGTAACAGCTTGGTGGAGATCCAGAGCTCTGCCGCATGTTTTCACTTGTGCCACCTACGTTATGTAAGGACCTAGTAAAGCTTATGCACGACTTTTTTTTTTCTTTCACTCCACCAAGGAACAAAGTCACTGATAAGCGATATTGATATTCTCGAGCGGCTGAACAAAATTCTTCCTCCCCAGTAGCCGGACAGGAAAGGTAAACGTACGCGTTGCGCTTTGCATCCACAGCCAACGGCTACATCTCCATGAAACGAGATAATGAGACGAGGTCTGACTGTGTACGCGATACAATCCGCACTATGGCACGTCCGAATTTCCCTTTCCGCTTGCGCAGTGGATGCTCCACTGCAGGCCCGCAGCAACGCCCTGCATAAGGAGAAAAACTGGCACTGAAAACGCGACGCTTGCATTTGTTTCTTTTAGCTTTTAAATTAGAGGTGAGAGGAAGAAGGGTGACATGATACCACTGACCGAGAGTGTTCCGAATACGTGACTCTTGCTAATACGACACCGTACTTTCCTTCATTCGGTGTGGAGTATTTAAGGAGTACGCAAAGACACGTGGACCCGTCAGCACCTGAGCAGCAGTCGCCGAAGTCTCAGCCACCATGAACACACTGGTGAGTTCTTCAAGACCGTCGTGAGTTCGTTACACGTGCACATCAAAAAACCCGGCATGGAGCTGTTAGTGCAGGTCACAGGCCTAAGATAGGACTTGGGTTAATTAAATATCAAGTGCGGACTTGGGTTAAATAAATACCAAGAGCGCAATAAGTGCGGACTTGGGTTAATTAAATACCAAGAGCTGTTGTTGGCACTTTGCTTTTATTAACCGCAGACATAAATTATATCACCATATATGTACAGTAATATGAGTGAATTTCTTGTACGGGCGTTCTCCGCATGTTAGCTGCCTTCCACCCGGCTGTGAATCACTCTTACGGAAAAAATATTTCGACAAGTAGCTTAGCCATGAAGTAAAGAGCCCAGAGTTAGGAGGGAGGTTTTTAATGCTTGCAGCAGTGCCTCCTCCCCTCATTTTGACTTCTATTCATAAACGCCTTTAAGATCGGAGCGCAGTGCGAGGACTGATTTTTTTTTGGGGGGGGGAGGACGGAAGGGAAAGGGGGCACATTTTCTTCACGTATCTGAAATGATGTCCATGCCTAATGAGCTTACAATATTTTGTTGTAATACTCCGGTTTTATATTAACTCGTACATGAGGCATACATGGAGAAAATGACAATCCTAAGGTGTAGTCATGTAAAAATAAAACTAGTCTCCTCCCAAAACCTTCAAACTAACAAAAAATCGTTGAATGACTTCTGATAAAAAATTTTCTTTGCTCTTTCGTTCGATACAGACTACTGCAGTCGTCATCTGCGCCATCCTCGCCACTACATCAGCCGGTGGCATCGGCCTTGGCTACGGTCACGGCTACGGAGGCTACGGAGGCTACGGTATCGGGTATGGAGGTTACGGTCTCGGCTATGGGCTTGGTGGTGGCTACGGTGTCACCGGCGTCGGCAGCAGTGTGGCAATTCTGAGTGGGGGGCCTGCCTTCACAAAGGCCGTAGCTGGACCGGCCTTCCTGGTGAAGACGGTGCATCACGTCAACAAGCTGCACAATGGAGGCGCTCTGATTGCCCACTCCGGCCTCGGCAGTGGTTACGGCGGCTACGGAGGATACGGATATGGAGGTTACGGTTACAAGTGGTAACGCTGGCGCAATTCTATTGATCGTTGCACTGCATCCTGTTCGGCACGTGATAAAGACTCATTCTCTGAAAACTCTAGGGACCCCTACTCACTCCAAAGGGCGCTTCGAACACAAATGGGCTAGTGGTCTCAATGTATACTTGATGTGCATATCACTAAATTGTTCTGAATTGAATTAATGCCAACAAAAGCAAGTGACACACACGTACGCCACAATGCAATGTTTCTACCTCTGCGTCTTGTTCCTTTATCATTCAATAAAACGGTTCTGATATTACAATTTCGTTTTCCTTACTCTAACCTACGCAATACGCAATTCCACAGCACTTTTGGCAAAGTATCGAAAGCAGGGAGAAGAGAGCAGAAGGAGTGGAAAGAATGATCATCCTAAATAATTACGGCAGTGAAGTTTTTCATTACCAACCGTACGCGAGAAACGAAAACCGTCCATGTAGTCTAAGTCTTCTAGCGGTAAAAAAGCATTACTTGTGTAATGCTTTTTTGCAGTATTACAAAAAGCGTTACCAAGTGCAGTATTACGAAAGGGTGGCGAAAATTTCAACATAGGCTTTATCAGCAGAATTCTCTTAAAATACTGAACTTATTAAGTACGTTAAGGGGTCTACCAAGAGGGCTTCGCATTCTAAATCGTATCTCTGGTTCGTGCCAGCGCACTGACCTTTAAGGGATGGTGTAGTGCTCGGCACATGTGACAAAGGGTGTTTTAAGCATAGAACAATATTTTACACCAGCCTGACTGCATAGGATCGAACTGTCTGTATTCTGATAGTTCTTCGTAAAACACAGTCGCGGAAGTCTATCTACTAAGACTTCATTAAATAATGAGAAAAGTGTATGCATAGATTCAGGCGCGTGGTCAAAAAGTTTTTATTACGCGCTATTTTTTTGCAATTCAAAAATTATTAAGAATTTATTCAGGTAACGGCATCAAAAAGTCCCAGGTCACTGAACACTATACGTAGTTGCACATTATACGCTGCTTTTCATATTCATATTGCGAATTTGCACAATATGCGCCAGCACTAATTATATTTCTTTATTCACAAAAGCAGTAAAGCGCCTTTAAGACATACCGTAAGTTACGGCACTTTGGTCCCCTTTTAGGCCGCATGAAAGGACCTGAAGCAAGCCTCCGTGGCGTTCACGCACTGCGTCAGCTAAGGCCACTAGTTGGTGGAACGCCTTTTTTTGTAAGCAGTAGTCCGTATTTACAGATAAATTCAATAAACATCAATCTGAACGCGGGTAGTTTCTTCACAATTCAAATTTACCTGGTGGCTGCGATTCATACAAGGACGTTTTCAAAGTTCAAAGACTGTTTTCTCAGCTCACATTCATTAATCGAAAGGAATGCGCCACCATCAGTGGCAGCAACCTCCTAAAGTATGCTTGTGGTAATTACATCAACCTTCAAAGTTGGTATATGAGCAAACGTAATTCTTTTGCATTCAAGCGCTTCTGCTTCTGTGTATAGCTGACTTCGTCTTGACAGCTTTCAGACATCCGAACTACATTCAATGTGGTCAAATATCTTCGTGCTTGGATATCATTTTATCTGTGATATCAGAATCGTCATCATCATCATCAGCCTGACTACGTCCACTGCAGGACAAAGGCCTCTCCCATGTTCCGCCAGTTAACCCGGTCCTGTGCTTGCTGCTGCCAATTTATACCCGCAAACTTCTTAATCTCATCTGCCCACCTAACCTTTTGTCTCCCCCTAACCCGCTTCCCTTCTCTGGGAATCCAGTCAGTTACCCTTAATGACCAGCGGTTATCCTGGCTACGCGCTACATGCCCTGCCCATGTCCATTTCTTCTTCTTGATTTCAGCTATGATATCCTTAACCCCCGTTTGTTCCCTAATCCACTCTGCTCTCTTCTTGTCTCTTAAGGTTACACCTACCATTTTTCTTTCCATCGCTCGCTGCGTCGTCCTCAATTTAAGCTGAACCCTCTTTGTAAGTCTCCAGGTTTCTGCTCCGTAGCTAAGTACTGGCAAGATACAGATGTTATATACCTTCCTCTTGAGGGATAGTGGCAATCTACCTGTCATAATTTGGGAGTGCTTGCCGAATGTGCTCCACCCCATTCTTATTCTTCTAGTTACTTCAATCTCGTGGTTCGGCTCTGCGGTTATTACCTGCACTAAGTAGACATAGTCTTTTACAACTTCAAGTGCACTATTACGTATCTCGAAGCGCTGCTCCTTGCCGAGGTTGTTGTACATTACTTTCGTTTTCTGCAGATTAATTTTAAGACCCACCTTTCTGCTCTCCTTCTCTAACTCCGTAATCATGAGTTGCAATTCGTCCCCCGAGTTACTCAGCAATGAAATGTCATCGGCGAAGCGCAGGTTACTAAGGTATTCTTCATTGACTCTTATCCCTAACTGTTCCCATTCTAGGCTTCTGAAAACCTCCTGTAAGCACGCGGTAAATAGCATTGGGGAAATTGTGTCCCCCTGCCTTACACCCTTCTTTATTGGTATTCTGTTGCTTTCTTTATGAAGCACTATGGTACCAGTTGATCCCCTGTAGATTTCTTCCAGAATGTTTATATATACTTCATCTACGCCCTGATTCCGCAGTGTTTGCATGACAGCTGATATTTCTACTGAATCAAACGCCTTCTCGTAATCTATGAAGGCTATGTATAGTGGTTGGTTATACTCTGAGCATTTCTCTATTACCTGATTGATAGTATGAATGTGGTCAATTGTTGAGTAGCCTGTTCGAAATCCTGCTTGTTCCTTTGGTTGATTGAATTCTAATGTTTTCTTTACTCTGTTAGCAATTACCTTTGTATACTACAGAGAGCAAGCTGATCGGCCTGTAATTCTTCAAGTCCTTGTCATCTCCTTTCTTATGTATTAAGATGATGTTAGCGTTCTTCCAAGACTCTGGTACTCTTCCCGTCAGGAGACACCTCGTAAACAGGGTGGCTAGTTTTTCTAACACAATCTGTCCTCCATCTTTGAGCAGATCTGATGTTACCTGATCCTCACCAGCAGCTTTGCCCCTTTGCATGCTCTCCAAAGCTTTTCTGACTTCTTCTATCATTACTGGTGGGGTGTAATCTGGGTTACTGGTAGTTCGTATAGTATTAAGGTCGTGGTTGTCTCGGCTACTGTACAGATCTCTGTAAAACTCCTCCGCTATTTTAACTATCCTATCCATATTGGTAGTTATTTTGCCTTCTTTGTCCCTTAGTGCATACATCCGACTTTTGCCTATCCCAAGTTTCCTCTTCAATGCTTTGACACTCCCTCCGTTTTTCAGAGCGTGTTCAATTCTCTCCATGTTATACCTTCTTACATCGCATACCTTACGTCTATTAATCAACTTCGAAAGCTCTGCCAGTTCTATTTTTTCTGTTGTACTTGACACTTTCATGATTTGACGCTTCCTAATTAGGTTCTTCGTTTCCTGGGAAAGCTTGCCAGTGTCCTGTCTAACTACCCTGCCTCCAACTTTCACTGCACACTCCGTAATGATACTCGTCAGATTATCATTCATTGTATCTACGCTAAGGTTGGTTTCCTCACTAAGAGCCGAGTACCTGTTCTGCAGTGACACTCTGAATTCCTGTACTTTCCCTCTTACTGCTAGCTCATTGATTGGCTTCTTGCGTATCAGTTTCTGTCGTTCCTTCTTCAAGTCTAGGCGGATTCGAGCCCGTACCATTCTATGGTCACTGCATCGTACCTTGCCAACCACTTCCACATCCTGCACGATTCCAGGGTGTGCACTCATTATAAAGTCTATTTCGTTTTTATTTTCGCCATTAGGGCTCCTCCATGTCCACTTGCGGTTTTCTCGTTTTCGGTAGAAGGTATTCAAAATCCGTAAATTATTGCGTTCTGCAAATTCTACTAGTAGCTCTCCTCTGGTGTTTCTAGTGCCGATGCCATAATCTCCTACTGCCTGGTCTCCAGCCTGCTTCTTCCCTACCTTTGCATTAAAGTCGCCCATCACTATAGTATACTGTGTTTTTACCTTACTCATTGCCGATTCCACGTCTTCATGGAAGCTTTCAACTGAAGCGTCATCATGGCTGGATGTAGGCGCGTAAGCCTGTACTACCTTCATTTTGTATCTTTTATTCAGTTTAATTACGATACCTACCACCCTTTCATTAATGATATAGTATTCCTCTATGTTGCCAGCTATGTTTCTGTGAATTAGGAACCCCACTCCCAGTTCTCTTCTGTCTGCCAAGCCCCTGTAGCAAAGGACGTGCCCATTCTGTAGCACCGTATAGGCCTCATCTGTCCTCCTAACCTCACTGAGCCCTATTATATCCCATTTAACACCCTCTAGCTCCTCGAATAGTACAGCTAGACTTCCTTCACTAGATAAGGTTCTAGCGTTGAACGTTGCCAAGTTCAGGTTCCATTGGCGGCTTGTCCGGATCCAGAGATTCTCAGGCCCGTATTCACAAACGCTCCTTCACTCAACGGCTCCCCTCGACTTGACGAAGTCAAGGTGGAGCGTGCTCCTCCACTCAAGGTGCCGCTGCGTTTCATGAACGCTCCTCCACACTTCCTTCGCCAAGGGAGGCCTTGGAAATGCTCCCTTCACTTGAGTGAACTGCACGCGCCGAGAAAAGCGCCTGATAACGAGAGTATTCACAATTGTGGTTAAGAATTGCCTATCTATGTACATTAAGAGAACGCTTTTTCTAGTTATTCTTTTTTCTAAATTGACATTACAGCAAAATACGTGCATTTGGAGTGGTAGTGTTTTTTCCCTAAGCCTTGTGCTGATAAAGTTAGCGAAATCCTCCTTCAAGTCTGGCAACAGTCGAACCCAGGCAGCTGAACGAACAGCTGATGGCATTTCGTCTGCTGCTGAACGTGTCTACCTGCTTAGTTTATTTTGTCTTGTATGCGTCTATTAATTGCAGTTTATATTTACGGTAGTGTTTGCGTGTGTGTCGTTTGAGAGCCTACTTTCGCCGGGGTGACTAACGAACTACACGAGTGATGACAGGAAGCGCAATAGATGGTTTGTTGCTTTGTTTACTTTCGCTTTACTGAGAGCCTTCTGATCACTAATGTAGCCACCGAATGTATAACGCGGTGGAATGAGTATTTTTTACTATATATCACAGTATGTTGGCGTGCTTTTAGCATTCACCACCACATTATGTATAAGGATTACTCGTACGTAAATTCGTTCTCGCTACGGGAGTACGTGCACAGTTCCTAATTTCAGAGGCCTGTGCAATGTTTATTTTTCTCATTTACGGCGAATTTCATCGTGGCGCTTTCTTAGTTGTTCTTCTGCGTATAATAGAAAATTTGAAAGACATTGCTCGCAACTGATATTCAAGGTTATACCAGGGTAGCGTTAAAAACTAGGCATGTCATACTCGTGACTGAGCGTTCGAATTAGACTGCTACGCAAGTTAAGAAAAGCGATCGTGTGCCTTTCTTTCACTATTGGCGAAAAATACATTTTAAAGTTGTTTTCTTCATTTAGCAACATATATAGTCGGTTAACAGGGACTGGTGTTTGTGTGTGTGTGTGTGTCAACTTTAACATTTTAAACTTCCAAGGAATAAGTTATTGTTCTTGCATTGTTTTTCTATTTGCCCTGCATTTGTGGATGCGTCTAATTTGACAGATTCGCATGGAATTAACCTTTAAATTTGTGTAGCTTCCGTCTCCAAGTTCACACAGCGGCAACGTCTTAAATTTTTTTCCCGTCTCCTTCATCTGCATGCTCAGAACCACAATCGTTAGTGCATGAATGCTCTTCGCACAAATGTTTTGGATTTTATCTGCAATATAACTACTGGAAATACCTGTTGAAAAGAATCGTGGTGTCTGTGCTGCATTCCAAAACCCCGGCACAACATAAATTATAGGGGGTGTTTTACTTTTTTGGAAATCATAAAACTGAAGCTGCGTCTGACTTTTGGCGCTGTTCTGTTTTAAAAACTATCCTGTGGGTTCTCTCAACCTTCGAGAAAGTGTCGTCAAGAGCAGCGTATATTATTCTGCTGATTTATTAAAGACCAGTGCAACAAAGCGGTGAAAAATGCTCAAGAGTATTCCAGTCATTGCGGATACATCTGGTCAGAACCCTGTAAATAAAATATCCGCTATTGCTGCATCATTAGCAAGTCTACCAGTTAGAACCACGCCATCTCAGTTCCGTGGAAGAGGAGTGGTGCTGCTTTATATAAAACAAGTTTAATTTTTTTAGAACTGCTTTCCTGTAGAATCGAAGAAGTGGTTTTTGCAGTCCTGTCTCATCATGAAAATACAAACACGACGATAATTATGTATTGATAAATTAACAAAACAGAAGTTGTGAATGGCAAATGGACCTTTATTACATGTGGCTGATGAGGAGCAACGTGGCAAACATAAGAATGCAAATGAAAAGTGTTCATCAATCAAACATATGCAACTTACGCACTGTAAAGATAAAGTACAAGCTCGGAGGACATCATAAATAAGATTAAGGAAGTAGACACCATAGCGCGCCTAATGCAGTGTAGCTGCACGCATTCACTGCTGTTGTTGTGCTTTTGTATACAGTCGTGCAAACTCTGCAATGCATCGATAATACGGCAGATTCTAGGAGGCCTTTTCTCTGCGTTCTTCTGTCGGCAGCTGGTCCCCTGCACAAAAGAGGCAAGAAATAATATTAGAAAAACGTAATAGCTTGGATACAAAAGCCCCGCATTTTTCTTTAATTCTAGCTGTGCACACATTCATTAGTATGTCTCGCGTTCAAGAACAGACATGGTTGAAGTATTGAGCTTTGACTATTTTGACACATATTTGGCTCAAGCACTTGGGCAGATGACCAGGCATATGGGTATATAATTTCATTATCTAATTGCACGAATCAGTGCCATAGCCAGCAATTCTTCTTCGGGGGGGTCGGAATGGGGTAAATTAAAAAAAACAATCACATTATGTATCTGCTGTATTTCTATTTCTTACGTTTGCGTTTTCATACGACACTCGACGCACTTTTGCGTACATGCAGGTTTCACAGAGCTTGATCATCTGCTTGTTCCCCTAAATGTGTACTTGGTTGTTCATTGGTATTGTGAGCTGCATAAACACTGTATAAAGAAGCTATGTTTCGCGCGTAGTAGCTACAGCAGCAGACTCATTGCGCCCGATGTATTGTGTTGTGCTTTTCTTAAACTGTCTTTAATAGTAATGCGACCGAAGCAGGAAAAAAAATAAAAAAACACAGGGGAACTTACCTTCTCATTGGTACAGATGGTCGTCTAACGGAGGTGTGCTTCGTCGTAAATTTCGGCTAGGGCAGCAAACGTTCACCGGAGAGGAAGCCACTCTAAAGTACGGTGAACCCAGCGCATCGAAAGTTTGCTTTGCCGCTTGCTTGTCAAGCTTTCGCACCACGCTTGAACTGATGCGGTGTACGAGCTTCATCAAAACACTTCAAAGCACTGGAATCCGCAGTAAGTCATGGAGCGCTCGCACGAAAAGTATACGCACACCCGAAGGCAGGTAATCCACTGGCTCATGCACGGAACGCAACACATCACGGCACTGGTGAGTGCTCCTTTTGACACCACGGCCGCTTGTCCCGGCGCCACAGTAGCCGTTGCTGAACCGTTCGAAGACAGCTCCGTAGTAAACGCGCACCGTCATTGTCGAAAGAACGCGGCGGTGGCAGCCTACATGATCGAGAAACGCCGTCAAAGTGAGACGGGCTCCGCCATGGACGCAATGCTGGCGCAAATATTTCACTCGAGGGACGATTCAAGGTAGCTCGATCGCTTCCTTGACAATCTCGAGGAAACGCTCAAAATTTTTTCAAGTGAAGGAAGCGTTTCAAGTGAAGGGCGGTTTGTGAATGGCAAAACGCCACTTAAGGGGTGTTTCGAGTGAAAGGTCGAGTGGAGGAGCGTTTGTGAATACGGGCCTTAGCACCCTCTGCTGCGTTGCAGATCTGACCGCCGCCGTGGTCAGTTGCTTCGCAGCTGCTGGGGACTGAGGGCCGTGAGTTATTTGACGTAAGCATGTGGGAGGTAGTGGCCAGATACTGCACCAGGGTGGCCAATCCTTCTCTGGTGAGGGAGTGCGTTCTCGGCGGTGTTTGCCGGTGAGGCCGCACCCCAGGCCTCTTAATGCAGTTCCATCAACACGAGGATTTTTTTTAGATGCGGAGCATCTTATACTCGCGCCTTGTAGTGCGCCGTCCGCGCCGTCCGCGCCGTCCACACCGCTTCTCGAACATTCGACAGCTGACGCGCGCGCATGCGCCGTCGCGCCGTCGCCCACTCTTCCACCATCTGTGCATCCCTTCCTCCTCTACACACCGCGCGCGCTTCACTCCTCCACCATCTGTGCACCCTTCCTCCTCTACACACCGCGTTCGACATCTACAATTCTCCTGATTCTCCAGTGGACGTGCATGTGGCGTCGCGCTTCGAGAACATTCAACAGCTGACAGTGCATGCGCCGTCGTGCTGTATATATACTCAAGGTCGGCGCTCGCTCGCTCAGTTGCCGCTCGTCGGTTGGTTTGTACGGCGCGTCGACGTCCAAGGTCGCGGTGAAATGAATTCCAACGAATCCACAAACACAATGATCGACGTCCCTTCGACCAGCGCCGCCCTTTCGCATACGTGTGTACGTGTTCACTCATTTAACACCCCCTCCTACAACCACGTTAACCAATTTAGCCATCGACCCAAGTAAGTCGCAATTTAACACCCCATTTCACAACCACGTTAACCAATTTAGCCATCGACCCAAGTAAGTCGCACTTTAACACCCCGTTAACCAATTATATGCTCCGCATGCTCCTCAGTGTTCCCCCGAGGGAAGCTGCGGGCAATTTTTTAATCCGGTTGGGAACTGCGGGGTACCGGGATTTGAACCACGGACCTCTTGTATGCGAGGCGGATGCTCTAACCACTACGCCATCGCCGCTCTCCTACGCCATCGCCGCTCTCTGAGATTGGGAGCCCTGCCCCATGTTGACCTATGTCGATCGGGTGTCCGCGCTAAGCTGGGCGTCGATATGGTGACCCCGGGGGAATCTGGTGGTGACCAGGTCGCCTCAGGGGGAGCGAACCGGCCCAAGGTGGAAATGCAGCTATGCACGCGGCATTATATATGAACAAGGATGGCAGAAAAAATTCAACAAAGTAGTGCCTTATGCACCACAATAGACAAGGGTGAATCAAGTGGCGCAATGGCTCCATTTTCACGAGAGTGGGAAAGGGCAGAGAAGAAGGTTCCCAGTAGTACATCAACAGGCCCAAATGGCATTCCAATAGTGCTGATAAAGACATTGGGTCCAAAGTCAAAGTAGACTTTGAGAGAGGCAGTGAGCAAAATAAGAATTGATGGTAAAGCCCCCGATGGATGCCAACTTAGCAGGATGAGCATAATCTATAAAGGAAAGGGGGACAAAGCCGACATTAACAACTACCCTCTTATAACAGTGACATCAGTGGTCTACAGGCTGGCGATGCAGATTATAAAAGAAAGACTGCACGCATGGATAGAGGATGAGGGGGTGCTGGGGGAACTGCAGAATGGGCTTCGGAAACATAGGAGGTGGGAAGACAATCTGTTCTCACTGACGCAGTGCATCGAAATAGCAGGAAAGGAACGCAGGCACCTGTGGCTAGCATTTTTGATAACAAGGGAGTGTACGATAGCGTGGTTCAAGAGGACTTGTGGGGAATGCTTGACACACAAGGTGTGGAAGATGGAGTCGCTAATTTTTTAAGGATATCTATAAAGGTAACAAGGTAGTTATAAAGTGGTAAAAACAGGTATCGAAGCCTGCAGAGGTGAAACGGAGGCTTCGGCAGGGGTGTCCCCTGTCACCCTTATTATTCATGATGTACCTACAAGGATTAGAGGCCAAATTAGAGGGAAGTGGACTGCGCTTCAACCTCTCTTTAGTCAATCAAGGAAAACTCATTGAACAGGCACTACCAGCATTGATGTACGCAGATCATATAGTGCTAATGGCTGACAACAAGGGAGATTTGCAGAGATTGGTGGACATTTGCGGTAATGAGAGAGATAAGTTAAATGTAAGATTCAGTAAGGAAAAATCAGCAGTCATGATTTTTAATGATAATGATGGTAGTGGGCTTAAAATACAGGAGGTCACGCTAGAGATAACACATAAATACGAATATCTGGGCGTATGAATAAGCAATGAATCGAGTACCTAAGGGAACACAAAATTTATGTGACGACTAAATTTAACAGGAATGCAGCAGTGATGAAAAATAGGGCACTATGGAATTACAATAGGTATGATGCTGTGAGAGGAAAAAGGAAAGGGGTCCTGGTTCTTGGTCTGGCGTTCGGCAATGTGGTCTTGTGCATGAGATCAGAAGTTCAAGCAAAATTAGAAATTAAGCAACGTGGAATAGATAGGCTTGCCTTAGGCGCTCACGGAAGTACATCAAATCAGGGAGTACAAGGTGCTATGAGATGGATGTCATTTGAGCGCAGGGAAGCTAACAGCAAGATAAAATTTGTGAAGCTATCGGGAAAATAGGGGAGGAGCGTTGGGCTAGGAAGGTTTTCCGCTACTTGTACATGAAAAATGTCAATACAAAATGAAGAAAGCGAACCAGAAAATTGACGAGTAAATACTTAGAAAACAGCAGGGGGCCAAACCAAAAAGAATTGTCAGTTAAGAAGCAGGTGAAGGAAGCTGAGACCGATATATGGAGAATTGGCATGATTAAGAAGTCTGCACAAGAGATCTATCGAACTTTTAAAAGGCCACTCACCAGGCCTCATACCAAATTTTAGTTAGACAGTGGAAGTTGTTGGGTGTTCGATGAGGAACATTTTGCCACAAAAATTTTTTGAATCGGTTCATCACGAGTGGAGAAAACAGGTTTTTTTGAAGCGGTGCAAAATGAGGATGAGAGGAGGCGAGCTCGAAACCCTTGCCACGCCTCCGCGTAGCCTTTGCATGCCAAATCTCTTCCCCACCCTCTTCCAGCATCCGACCAAGAGGTGACGTGCGCATGACGTGCCCAAAGAAGTCCAACCCCTGAGCACGCGAGCGGCGTTGCTTTGTTTACCAGCGTTATTTTGTGGTCTTCTGCCTGTTTCTGCGAGATCGTTTGGAAACGCTGGCTTAGACGCGGTAGAATAGATGAGCACAATGAGTGCGCGAACGCGTAGGAGCATTCCATGGTGGTCGTCTGCTCCATGTGCTGACCGCGGGGACACGAACGCATCAGTGATATCAGATGCGTGAATCAGAATACTGTGAATAATAATAAGAAGAATACTTCCTTCATTCTCCAAGAAGATCAGTGGTCTGGAAGAAAAAAATGAATGCATATCCACGGAGTGGATGATGATGAGTCGGGCGAAGCGTCTGTCAGCCCGTCCGTGCTTCCGTCCGTTCACTCGTTCTTGCTTGCGTCCGCCCACTCGGTCATCCGTGCGTCAATCCGTGCGTCCATCTGTCTGTCCATGCGTCCGTCCGTGAGCCCGTCTATCTGTCTGTCCGTCCGTTCGTGTGTTCATCCGTACGAACGTCCGCACGTCCATCCATCCGTTCGTTCGTCTGCTAGTTTGTCTGTTCATCCTTCCATGTGTGCGCCCGTGCATCCATCTAGTGAACACTTCAAGTACCGCCACCTCTCCTCTCGCAACCCCTGTGGCAAATACCCACTCTAGAGTGGGTATGTGCCACCGGTGTCTACTACTTACATACATACATACATACATACATACATACATACATACATACATACATACATACATACATACATACATACATACATACATACATACATACATACATACATACATACATACATACATACATACATACATACATACATACATACATACATATAGAGGAGCGACAGACCAACGCCATGAGCTTCGCCCATAAAACCTACAGGTCTGCACGGAGGCGCGGCCCTGTTACAGCGACAGCTAGCAAACGGCCTTTCAAGGCCTTTTCTTAACCCTCTTTGGGTAGCTGCTGCAAGCACACTTGCAGGGTACCCACTACGCCATCAATCATTCTTCTCTAGTAGGCAAGTACTCAGTATGCCATTCTTCGTCATTCTGCGGAGAATCATGTGTCCCGCTGCACACTTCCAGGGAGCTCCTTGCAATTTTCGTGATGTGGCTGACGGCGAAGAATAATTATGTCAGAAGCTTTTGGAATCTCCACAATAGCGCACAGTGGATATGCACCGCACTTAATAGGCGAACATTCTCAAGCTTTTGTAATGCGTTGGAGCATTCGACGACCCATTCGTTGCGCAATTCCCGATATGACAATTGCTTGTTTCCTTGCCGTTCTAAAACACAAATTAACGTGATTGCTTTCCAGACATCAAGCGTGCCTAAGGCCTGTTTGCAAATGCTTTCAAAGAACCGGCGTGGCTCACTGGCTGAATACTAAAATGGCACGCAGGGGACCCATCTTTCATTCCCAATCGTTTGTGTTCTTTGTATCTTTCTCAGTTTTCTTTCTTACTTCTTGCGACAGTGGTTGCGGACAGCGGTGGCGGATAACTATAGCGCGCACGTGACTCATGTTATCACCTCATGAGAGCTGTCGCTGTAAAATATCAGAAGCAGCGTCCACATTGGTGAGTTTACAGCAGTGCGCATCAAGAGGTTAATTGAGGAGGCAGTGAAAAAACAGTAAAGGCGTTCAATACCCAGACTATCAGAAACGATGCAAGGCATCTTCACTTGATCCTATGAAGAAAAAAAAAGGAAGAAATGATTCGAAAATAAAAAAATATTGCTGTAAGGTATAAGCTAGGCGAAATAAACTTCGCTTTATATACGCGTTGTCATGTTGATTTAAAATATTCATTTGTTTTAAATAGGCTGCAGAGTGTTAGCTTTATGTCTTGACAATGTGTAAAGTATAGTTCGTTGTAGATGAACTTTTCATGCATTTAAGTTTCAGGATTTTAGCCACTAAGGACTCTCATGGCCCTACAATAACATTAGAATGCAAATACGGATCAGGAAAGTGGGTATAATACATAATAATAAAAGAGACATTTTTACTGTGAAACGGTGTGAGGCTCATCAGCATAATGCTGTTGTAAAGAAGAGGAAGTACTCCGGCGCAGAGGCAGCAGCATCGAGAGTGCAGCAGCGGCTCAAGCTCGTGAATTGCGGCTGGTGCATCGCCTTCCAAGCCTTCCAAGCATCAACCTTTCTGCTCAATAAATCTCCTTTATAATTGGTGGAGGTGCGGGGTGCTGTGCCCTATACATTCCCGCTACCATCCTGGAACTCCGTTCTCGACGGCTACCTTCTGCTATGCCGGACGCCGATAAGCAGACGCTTCCTTCTCCTTTGGCCACCTGTACAGGCAGTGATCCTCAGCGTGAGACTCCAATCTTCAGCGGAACAGATGACAACGACGTTGAAGATTGGCTCTCGACTTTCGAACGGGTGAGCGCTTTAAACAGATGGATGGACGCGGACAAGTTGACACGCGTGTCGTTCTACCTCGCGGGTGTAGCCAGCTTTTGGCTTAGAAACCACGAGGCAGACGTTCGAACGTGGCCGCAATTTAAAGCGTTGATTGTAGCAGTCTTCGATCGACCTGCCGTCCGAAAACTTCGCGCCAAGCAGCGTTTACGCACACGCGCACTGAAAACGGGTGAAACCTTCACTAGTTACATAGAAGACGTCGTCGATTTGTGCAGACCTGTGAACGCCGCAATGACGGAAGCAGAAAAATGTAAGCACATCCTCAAAGGGATTGACGACGACGCTTTTCAAATGCTCTTGGCGAAAAGCCCGACCACTGTTAACGACGTAATTAGCCTCTGCCAAAGCTACGATGAATTGCGGAAGCAGCGAGCTATGACAAGACGTCCTCCAGCGCATGATTTGGCATCACTGTCTAGTGGGATCAATGGTCATGACCAAGCGTCACTACGAGCCGAAATAAAAGCATTTGTCCGCAAAGAAGTCGCACGGCAGCTTTCCTTGGTGCCCTTCCCACCGGAAGCTACCACAACTTTACCGTCGTCTCTTCGAGGCGTCATTTAAGGAGAGGTCGCCGAGGCCTTACCAGCTGCTCGCGAGCATAATCTTGTGGCTGCTCCTCTCACCTACGCCGCGGCTGCAGCCATGCCAACTCGCAAGGCGCCTGCACCTTCGTTCCAGCCTCGCGCGAGCTATCCGCCACCTCCATTTCACCGGACCTGCACTAACACCGCAACCCGCGGCGCACCCTCGATAATCGCCCGATATGTTACTCTTGTCGATACCCCGGACACGTCGCAAGGTATTGCCGCCGCCGGACGCATATCACCGATGAAAACCGCCGCGAGCCTTTCTTCCCGCTTGACTCCAATGCGCAATACAGTTCCTCCACTCCAACGCCAGCCCGCTACCAGGATAACCACCGCCCTCGGCCGGGACGTCTTCGCTCGCCCTCTCCACGCCGCCGCTCGCCTTCTCCTATGCGTCGACGGCCCGCGTCGAACTAGGAGGAAAACTAGATGACGCAGTTCCCAAGGAAAGAACTGCGCAAGTTTCGGTTTTCCCAAGTCCTCATTTGTCACCTACCAATGTTATTGATGTGTTCGTCGAAACTATCCCTACTGTCGCTCTTGTAGACACCGGTGCAGCTGTTTTTGTTATCGATGCTGGATTTTGCCGCTCAAATCGTAAGGTTACGACGCCTTTCTCCGGATTATCACTTCGCACAGCCAGTGCTCAACCTGTTCAACCTACCGCAGTATGTACAGCCCGCATGACAATTCAGGACGTTCTGTACACGATAGAGTTCATGGTTCTTTCATCGTGCTCCCATACTATTATCTTGGGATGGGACTTTTTATCACGTCATAACGCCGTGATTGACTAGGGTTGAGGTAGAATTTTGCTCACTGGATGACCGAGTGTCCGTCGACACCCAGTCTGCCGCTAAACTTGTCGTTAACGATGACACCTACATCCCTCCACGCTCTTTTGCGTTCGTACCATTTTCATGCAGCGCCATATCCGACGGCACGGTCTTCTTCACAATATCTCCAATATTCGTCGCCCGAAGAGCCCTCCCCCATGCCTTTTGCTGCTCTCGACCTTGTAGAAGGCTCAACCACAATGCTAATTTATAATCATGAGTCGTCGTATTTATCCCCATTTTGTCACTGGTGCCTTGGCCACGTCGTGACAATCAATTCTACCATAATTGAAACCGTCCCCGATGAGGTGCCTTCAACCTCCGTCTGTGAACTGGCTGTCGTCTCAGCGGCTGACTCAACTTCGGCAAACATATTACAACCATTCATCGCTGAAGATTTGACATCTTCGCAGCGTTCACAACTCCTCCCTATCGTTGAGTGCTACCACCATTCTTTCGACGTTGCACAAACATCTCTCGGCCGTGCCTTAGCTGTAGAACACCACATCGACACTGGGTCTCACTCACCGCTGCGACTACGACCATATCGCGTGTCCGCTACAGAAAGCCGCGTCATTGCTGACCAAGTAGACGACTTGCTTCACAGAGGCGTCATTCGACCTTCACAGAGCCCATGGGCGTCTCCGGTGGTCCTCGTCAAAAAGAAAGACGGTTCTATTCGTTTCTTTGTCAATTTCCGGCGATTCAACAAGATCACGCTGAAGGACGTCTATCCACTACCGCGCATTGACGATGCTTTGAATAGTTTGCAGGGTGCCGAGTTCTTTTCCTCGTCAGACTTGCGGTCAGGCTACTGGCAGGTGCCGATGGCGGAGGCCAATCGCCCCAAAACCGCTTTTGTCGCCGCAGACGGTTTATATGAATTCACCGTCATGCCCTTCGGGCTTTGCAATGCCCCTGCAACGTTCGAAGAATGATAGACAACATCCTGCGTGGACTAAAATGGAAGATGTGCTTGTGTTACCTCGCTGATATTGTAGTCTTCGCCCCTAACTTCGACACTCACTTACGTCGCCTTGAGGACATCCTTTCTTGCTTGACTAATGCCGGTTTGCAGTTAAACCTTAAAAATGTCGATTTGCCATGCGTCAACTGAACATTTCGGGCCACGTTGTTTCCAAAGAAGGCATCCTCCCGGATCCCGAGAAATTGCGAGCTGTTACGGCGTTTCCTAAACCTGCCATCATCAAAAATTCTTGAAGTTCAACGGCTTGTGTTCGTACTACCGGCTATTCGTCCGAAACTTCACGTCTATTATATTACCTCTCGCGCACCTCCTCAGCAACTGTAAAGACCTCTTATCGTGGTCCCCTGCCTGCGACGAGGCTTTCACCACCTTGCGGCGGCTTCTCACGAAGCCACCCATTCTACGCCATTTCGATACTGAAGCTCCAAGTGAAATCCACACCGACGCCAGTGGTGTAGGTCTGCGTGCTGTGCTCGCACAGCGTAAACCGGAGCATCAGAAATACGTCGTGGCATACGCTAGTCGCACACTTACCAAGGCTGAGAGCAACTACAGCGTCACAGAAAAGGAGTGCTTGTCCAATGTGTGGGCCCTTGGAAAGTTTAGCCCATATCTATATGATCGTTCTTTTGACGTCATGACCGACCACCACGCGCTGTGCTGGCTTTCGACGTTAAAAGACCCATCTGGCGGCATCGCTCACTGGGCGTTGAAAATTCAAGATTACGACATACGCGTGGTTTATCGGTCAGGACGGAAGCATGCTGACGCCGACGCCCTTTCCCGTTCCCCCCTGTCCCAGAATGCCACAGTTGACTCCGCTTGCGATTCCACATTGTCATCTCTTGACTTTGATACCATTGCTATCGAACAACGCAATGACCCGTGGACTGCGTCTCTCCTCAATCATCTCTCCGACACTTCTGAACTCCGAAAGAGGCGAACGCTCCGGCGCCAAGTTCCACACTTCTCGATACGTGACATGCTTCTCTATCGACGCAACTACGCACTAGAGGGACGCAAGTCTTCTTTATACTGCAAAAAATGTAAAATACTTGCTTAAATTGAGCACGTTGCAATCATACAGGCGATGCCAAGTTTAAACAAAACACATGCACCCATCACATGGTCGGAAATGTGTGTGCAAAAGGTAATTCGAATGGGCTATCAGGAGTACCATAGCCGTGATGTCCAACTGAAGGTGTTTTTCAGAAGTGGAACTCGAGAAAAACGCATTATGAAGTTACAAATAAAAACTCATTTATGCGGAAAAGATAAATATTTGGGTGATTTCTTCTATCAAAAGAGCTTGGAAATACTGGGTATTATCAGCATTTCGCTTTAGCGAACTACTTATGGGAAATGCAATCACATGAGCCAACATTGAAAAAAAAATGCCCCCATCTTCTCCAAAGAATTCCTAAGGAAACGCGAATGCATTGCGCACCGTGCATAACGGCGTTTCGCACGTGAAAGCCCAGTGTTCGAAAGATAATATTTTCTTATGAGGGATGAAGTTCCTTAAGCTATGGGTTGTGACTCTCTTGTATGTAGTAGCCACCTCTCATTTTAGTCCTTGGAATGTCCGCTGGATGGCGGTACGTGTGTATGATGAATACATAATAAAAATATGCCAGATGATGGTATACTCTAACGCAAAAGGGTGTTAAAAGGTTGTGGTTCATCATTTTGGGGACTAATGGGGCTGCCGAAACCATTAATTTTTAGGGACTAACGGCATCGCGTCTAACACTTCGTCCCCAAAGACTAGCTCAAGGAACTAACATTTACTTCTCGCATTTACACCTTAGCGGGTAACAATTATTCCCACATATCACCTCAAAGGACTCACGATTTTCGTCATATTTACACCTTCTCGGGCAACCGTTAGTCCCCACACTTACACCTTACCGGGCAACCGTTAGTCCGCATAGTTGCACTTCGCCGGACGAGCGCCACCTTAATGGCGACAGTAAGGTGGCGAGTTCTAAGCGAGTGACGTCGTTCAGCTCCAGCAGGTCAACGCGAGACAAAACACGGCGTTGCACGCGGAGCGTCTACTGTTAGCAGATCTCGAGCACGAGAGCGAGCGTACGCTGAGCCACCGCCACGAATAGCACCGAGCTGGTTTGAAGTGAGAGCCTACAAAGCTGACGGTAATGCAGCCCCTTTCCAAAAAACTCGAGTTAGTGCTAGTGCAGCCAGCAAACGTGAGTCTGCCGCCACGGCAGCGGCCAACGGCCTTCGCCGAGCTGCGTGTGACTGATTTACGGGGAAGCGAATTGTAATGGTGAAGTTTTCACGGACTCGGTTCCGACGCTATTGAAAGCTTCGCCAGCCCATGTCGGTGCACTTACAGTGCATGACATACTACAACCAAGATCGTTACGAACAACCTCAACGGGTTTTGGACGACTCGCAAAACGAGGTCTCCGCCCAATATCGTCCGCCCGGAGCTCATCACGGCGACCAACAAAGGCGAGCACTCAATCAGCGAGTGCACGGGAGGCCGACAGCAACGACGGCCTGTTTCCAGGTGTTAACAAAGCGTTTCGTGCGTGTAATATAAGACACGACCGAGCCCGTTGCCGGGAAGGGCGATCCGTATTGCACAAGCGACAAGTACGGCAGAATAAAAAAATGATCACCCACTTGTGAAAAAATGTATCGCTGATTTCTGCCTTCTGTCAGACTGAAATAATGTGTCCTAAAGGCCTGCTGTCTTCTCAGCCACCATCTTGACCTTCTTTCCCAATGAGGTTGTTGTGAGTTTTTTATGACCGTCTTGACTAAGCCGTCTGGCTTAGTCAGCGCGGCATGGCGACGTGTCGAGACCTGTTCCTGACCTCATGGGTGCAGCGAAACGTTAAAGCAGCAGCCCACGCTCGCTCGAACGTACCCACAAGGCACCACGGCATAATTCCTAGATCGTCGAGCTCTCCAAGTGCGAAGGAACGCCAACAATCGCCGGTGAAATAAGGGGGAAGAGCGAGCAAAGAGAGAGGAGCATGGCTAGTTTTTCGGACACTGATTCGTGCACAGCCCGCATCTACCGCGCGGTTCATCCATTTGGAGTCAAAGGCCGCGTTCAAACTTGGGATGTCAAGAGAACATGAAAACGCCAGAGCAGCCGGAAAACCACGACCAAGTGCGTCGAGGTTATTTACATTCGTTCTGCCTCATTCCGCCGCTGCTACCGTCGCTACCTCGATAATTATTTTGATTATGCCTGTTTTCTGAGAAATAAAGTTCGTGTTCTAGTTATTCACACAAAGTTGTGAAAAGAAACAGCTCGCCACTATCCAAACTTTGTTCCGGGAGGTATGCCAGCAGAAACCACGCAAGCAAACACACCGGCAGCGGCGGCGCGGTTTCAACAGGCTGTACACAAAAGCGGGACGTCTTGGGGCATGCTGACTCGCTGCCGCTGCACTGTCGACTTCCAGAGTTCTCGGCGATCGTAATCCAAGTCGGGCTCTCAATGAACGCGTCCTCGTTGATGCCATCAGCTTCGTCGTGCTGCACGGGTAGTTAGCGATTTGAACCGACGCCTGCTCCGCCATTTCGGATCTCCGGCCGGCTGGTTAAGTCACGTGGTTTTATCTAGCGCAGCCAAGGCTTTGAAGTGGGAAGGCGATACAGTTTCACGTGGCGGGAAAATTGGTCTCGGAGCGACTCTCGCGCGCCGTGCGCGTGGCATGGTCTTCCGGCCGCTTGGGCGGCGAAACAAGCCAGTTTCCGGAATGTTTCGCCGGTCTCGCTTTCTTCGTGGCCAAGTGTGAACGCGCCTTAAGTGTTTTACCCGCGGCACGCCTCCCTCTGTTGTTACTCTCCAATGGTCTATCCGTTCATTGCGCGCGTCTGTTGAGCTCCGTTACTCCTTTTTCGGGTAATTTCGCCTCAGAGTGTACTTGGAGTGTTCACTAGATAGGCGGACGGATGAACGGACGCACGGACAGCCAGACGGACGGACTCAAGGACGGACAGACGGATGCACAGACGAACAAAGAGACAGCTAAACGGATGGACAGACGGAAGCACGGATGGACGAACAGACGCATAGACGGAAAAACAGGTGGACGAACTGACGCAAAGACGGACGCACGGACAGATGCACGGACGCACGGACGCACGGACAGGCAGGATGTATGAACGGGTGCATGGATGGACACACGGATGCATGGAAGGACGAACGGACGCATGGTCGGACGCATGGAGGCACAGGCGGACGGACCCACGGATGAACGACGCTTCGCCCCACTCATCGTCATTCACTCTGTGGATACACTGTGATTTTTTTATATCTACTGGTGCAAGAAAATATGCGTATACGTGGTAACCGCAATGTAGCGCAAAGCCCAATCAGCAACTAAGATTTTCTGTCTAGACTTGTCGAATGTACCACAATTGATGGTGAACGGAATATGAAAAAAATGCATAGGCGTATTAGTGCGATAGGTGGTACTCAACTCAATGCTCATATATGCGCAATTTCTACAATCATTTTCTCAGCCAATATGTTGTTCATTTCCGGTTCTTGTTTTTTTTATCTCTCTCTTTTCTCTGTTTTTTTTTGTTGCATGCAAATGAAACAAGCTGATAAGTAGTTCAGTCACGCTACAGCAGTTCGTAGCAGGCTGACTACAAGCTCAACACGTAAAAACACCACAGCAAAAGCGTAATTTACAAACAAACTAGTGCCGAATAAAAGCTTTTTTTCGACAACTTGACCTCGAGCCTGGAATATACTTAATTGTTTAATTTTTATTACTTGAAAGGCGTCTGGTGGGCTGACGCTTCTCGAAGTGGGTTTCACGAAGCGCCAACAGATTCATGTCTGTTCCCGTACAGGCATGCAGCGATAAAATTCCAGTGAATGCTTAAAAACCCTTCTTTTTTGCATGCACCGAACACTCCATTATACGCGAGGGGTCAGTGTGCTGGCACAAACCTGAGATACGCTTTCGAATGCCAAGCACTGTCGGCTAGACCGCTGAACTTATTCAGCGAGTTCTTATTTTAAGAGAATCCTGCTGATAAAGCACATGTCGTAGCTTTCGCTACACTTTTTGTAATGAAGCAATCTTCTGTAAACCTTTTTTAACGCAAGAGGATGGTGTTCGTGGCTTACTTAAAGTTGTGAAAAAAGAATTTTACTGCCCCTGATTATCCAACACGATGATTCTGTACATTGCTTCCTCTCTCTCCTGCCTGCTCTCATTTATTTCGCAGAAGCACTGTGGAAATCTGTATTGGGTAGGTAAAAACAAGGAAAACAAAATTGTAATGTGAAAATCATTTTATTGATTAATGAAGGAACGAGACGTAGAGATAGAAACATTACGTTTGGGCGTACATGTGTGTCGCTTGCTTTTGTTGGCACTGATTTAATTCAGAACAATTTAGTGATATATACATCAAGTATACATTGAGGCCACTAGCCCATTTGTGTTCGAAGCGCCCTTTGGAGTGAATAGGGGTCCCTAGAGTTTTCAGAGAATGAGTCTTTATCACGTGCCGAACAGGATGCAGTGCAACGATCAATAGAATTGCGCCAGCGTTACCACTTGTAACCGTAACCTCCGTATCCGTATCCTCCGTAGCCGCCGTAACCACTGCCGAGGCCGGAGTGGGCAATCAGAGCGCCTCCATTGTGCAGCTTGTTGACGTGATGCACCGTCTTCACCAGGAAGGCCGGTCCAGCTACGGCCTTTGTGAAGGCAGGCCCCCCACTCAGAATCGCCACACTGCTGCCGACACCGGTGGCTCCGTAGCCACCACCAAGCCCATAGCCGAGACCATAACCTCCATAGCCAAGACTGTAGCCTCCATAGCCATGACCATAGCCAAGACCAATGCCACCGGCTGATGCAGTGGCGAGGATGGCGCAGAGAACAGCCGCAACGGTCTGTATCAGATGAAGGAGCAAGGAAAAATTTTTGTCAGAAGTCATTCAATATATTTTTTTTCTTCCTTTGAAGGCTTTGTAAGGAGACTCATTTAACTCTTGCAGAGGAAAAAACTGATTACGCCCTAAAATTGTCATTTTCTCAACATATGTCTCATGTACGAGTTTTACTAAAACAACAGTATCTCCACAAACTATTGTAAGCTCAAATAGTTCCTGACATTGTTTCAGAGTCGCGAGGAAAACATGACCCTTCCTCATGTCGTCCTCCCCCCCCCCCAAAAAAAAACAAGAATATCAGCATTTGCACTGCGCTCTGTTCCTAAAGGCGTCCGCGAAAAGAAGTCAGAACGAGGTGAGAGGCACTGCTGCAAGTATTCACCCATTTCCTCCAAACTCTGCGCTCTATACTTCATGGCTACGCGACTGGTCGAAATTTCTCTTTCGTTATTATGCTTTAAAGCCAACAACAAGGCAGCAGACATGTGGGGACCACTAATAGAATGGTGTCACTGATTTCACTGTTCATATTTGGTGATTTTATTCTTGTCAGCCGCAATATAAAAGCAAAGCGCTTACGAAAATTCATGGTGTGGAATCGACCCAAGTTCGCACATTCTAATCATGCTACCCCTCACAGACCAAACAGATGTATATCCATCTATTCGGCAGTTTCGAATATTATACCTTCAAATGAAGTGGCATGTGTGCTATATTTGTTAAAACGAGTGTTCCCCGCCATCTTAGCCCTGTGTCTTGCTCTGACAGCTCCGTGGCGGGTTGTTTGATGAGCATGTGCAATGAACGTACGACAGTCTTGAAGAACTCACCAGGGTGTTCATGTCAGCTGAGACTTCGGCGACTGCTGCTCAGGTACTGATGGCTCCGTGTCTTTGCGTACTCTTTAAATACTCCACACCGAATCAGGGAAAACATGGTACGGCAGTAACAATGGTCACGTATTCGGAACACTCTCAATCAGTGGCATCATGTCACCCTTCTTCCTCTCACCTCCAATTTAAAAGCTAGAAAAAAATAAATGCAAGTGTCGGTTTTTCAGTGTCAATTTTTCTCCTTATGTAGGGCGTTGTTGCGGGCCTGCAGGGGAGCATCTGCTGCGCAAGCGGAAAGGGAAAATTTGAACGTGCCGTAGTGCGGATTGTATCGCGCGCACAGCCAGACCTCCTCTTATTATCTCGTTCTACAGATATGCAGCCGTTGGCTATGGATGCAAAGTGCAACACGTACATTTGCCTTTCCTTCCCACTTTCTTGGGAGGAAGAATATTGTTCATGCGCTCGAGAATATCAAAACGGAAGCGCTTATCAGTGAAGTAACATTTCAGAGTGAAAGGCAGAAATTGTTGCTACAAGCGTTATGCTTCCGTTACGGTAGGTGGCACAATGCACGCACACGTGGTAAAGCTCTGGTTTACATCTTGCTATTGCTAGAAACTGACTTCGCCAAGCCTCTCGAAACAAAGGCAGCGAAAAAATTTTCATTCGACACTTCCTTCCTATTTTCGTTTACTGTTCTACAACGAAGTGCGACTGTTCTTCTTAAAAGCAGCCCCTTTGAAATTAGCACAAGTACAAAAGACATGCACCATGAAGTACACTAAACACTTAGGTAGAATGTAAAAGTTGTTGCTGGTTGCGTAATATTTCATGCAAAGTAGAGTGCATATAGTTTATCGGAGACAGCCCTCATACAGTTTAAGCTATTCTGCAAGGTATATCAGAACGCATCTCACAGAGCTGAAGTAGGTCGACACAAATAACACGGCATAACGAACGAAGACTAAAAGTGTATCATAAGGTATTATGCACATAAAAAATTTGTAGAACGCTTGAGCTACATATTCAAACGGAGATCACGATAGCGGAAGCGAGCCTCGAGTGCATCGCCCTCCGAACTTCTCGCGTGTTTCGTTTTTCTGGGTGTAGCTCAACCGTGCCATGAGGAACCAATGACCATGCGCGTAGTATTGGCCGTTTCAATGTATCATGCGATGCCTAATGAAGGCAAAGTTGTCAAGTTCCCACTAAGCCATATTTACGCGTGTGGCGAATCACCCAAATGCCCACTACGCGTCTGTTGGGCAACACGCGATGCTGTAAAAAGCTGTTCACTTTGTTAATGATTAGTGATAATGATTAAAAAATGTCGGAGAGCTTCGCAATGAGCCGACTAATCACCGGCTTGATGGTAAACACACATGATCTGACGCCTCGCCCGATTTCACTTTTCTGACACCGAATGTTAAAAGATTCCCTCCAGTACGTGACATTGATTTACTGTATTTGCCGGCACAATTTCAACAAATATCAAGACTTTGTTGTAGAAAAGCTGCTCCTCATGCAGATGGCCTGCGTGTGTACCTCGCTTGGATTGATATATTTATCTGATTTATTTGATCTGCATCTTTCTTCCTTTATCAGTCACGGAGAAGATGATCTTTTGTCAGAATTCTGAGCATCGTTGCCGAAGCCGAAATTCTTGAGAAATGAGATTTTCAATGCTATCGCATCAAAATGTATAATGGTCTGCTTCGACGAACAGCCGTAATAGCTTTGTACACCAAGCAAACGGCATGAAACAAGCGTAAGAAATGTGAACACATCTATACCTAGAACTATACTAGGGTGAACATCCTTGCTAATTGATGAGCCTGTAGGAGGTCCCGCGTTGAATAAGAAACTTTTGGTGATGGTATTCTGCTACGTTACCTTTAGTGGTGGTGTCCTCGGTTCCGTACAAGTATACACCGGACGGAGTTGCCGACGGTGTCCTGCTACGTTAGGTGCAGTGATGTCTCGCGTTCCGTACAACTACGCTGTATGGACTTGTAAGTAGGACAATCGATTATTTGCAACCAAGCACATACTTCGCCATATAACATATTACTTTTTAATGCTGTAAAATGATGTCCACTTGAACAACATTTTCTTGTAAATGAGTACCGTTAATCCACCACCTGTTTTGAAAAAAGAAGTTCAAACTACTCCAGTTCGACAGTTCTCGGCCTCAAATGTTTTGACTGCTGTGTAGGGACCCGCCATCCTGTACGAAAAGTGTGCATTTACACATACTATTTTTAGAAAGCAGTGGTCAGGAGCCCATTGCTACGTAAGCAGCGCCACTCTTAGTGGCGTACAAGTTCTATTGAGTGCGTGTCACACGTAGTGAGCCCCAATACCGCGTACAGCAGGTGTGAGTGTCAATCAAAAAATGATGTATGCGCTGTAGGAATTCGGCGAACAAATAAGAATACTGGTAGGCAGAGCACCGACTCTCCCTACAGACATTATCAGGTTATATATCAGCAATGTGGACACAGTCTTCAGAATGTACTAGACATTAGTAACACTTATAAAATTGGATAGTGAGTATTGCGACCATAAAAAAGGTTCATAATAGACGTTTAACGAACTATAAGGTGTATTAGAAAAGCAGTTCCGGGACATCGCATGGCTCTGTGGTAGAATACTTGACTTTTACGCAAAATGCTGGAGTTCTGTTTATGAAGGGACCCTGACATTTATACCTTGCATTCGTCTGGTGAAGGCTGCCATTCTGAGTTTTTACCTTACGATCCCGCGTTAAAATTACCTGTGGCAGTCGGTTTAAATGAACTTTATTTCACCTGTGGCATATACTCACCCGAGGGTATGTGCCACACGTCTAGGGGCCAGGGTTTGACGACGTACGCTACAGGGTTGTGACATTAATCATGTCATCACCAGCGAGTCATATTTTACAAACCATTTCACCATCCCATACTAATCTTGGTTTACCTAAGCTAAGCTGGTGATTACAAGAGCACCTAGACGCAGGCGGCTAGAAAAATAGACGGATAGATGGATACAGCCAGACAGGTACTCAAAGTGTCTGTTGTACGCAAAGAAAAACCATTAAACCATCATAGTAAATTCACGAAGGGAAGTTTATGAGTTGGGCGAAGCATTCGTCCATCCTTCCTAGCTTCTTTCTCTTCGTCCTTGCATCTGTCTGTCCGTCCGTCTGTGCTTCCGCTCGTTCGTTCGTTCTTGCTCATGTACATTCTTACGTCCATCCATGCATCCGTCTGTTCACCCGCCCTTGCTTTCCTGGTTCCATCTGTCCGTTCGTTCTAGCTTCCGACCATTATTCTTTGCGTCCGTCTATCCTGGCTTCCGTCTATCCGTACGTCGGTTCACTTATTTCTCTGTGCATCCATCTGTTTCTCTGTCTGTCTGTCTAGGCGGTCATGAACCACGACGTGCTAGAAAGAACAAACCCACGGATCAAGCAACTTCTTCCTAAAACAGCACAGTAAAGATGAGAGAAATGAATAATCGCGAAAGATATGAGGTGGATTCTTGATGGCACATGTGATTGTGCGCAGTTATTCAAGGTGATGATGAACCTCAAAGTGCGGCCACATTGCCGTAGTCCTGCAGAGCTTTAACACAGACACAAAAAACGGCGATTTCTTACAACTTACGTGTAAGAGCATCTCGTTGTTTTTCATTGTATGTCATTCCACCGATGTGATGACCTCGCGAAACACTTGCATAGACTTCGCCCTTGAGAACCAGGCGTTGATCCAGCAAGTCTAACGTATCTGCACTCATTTCTCTGGCCTCAAAGCCTCCGTCATTAGCGTAAGACATTGACAATTGTGCGTCCCCCAAAGAGAAAGTTATTGAAAATGAATAGGGGTATGCACCTTTAAATGCATACATGTAATCCCATCTCTAACTGCATACATGTAATCTCATATATTGGTCCCTACTTATCGCAAAATTAAGGTACCTATCAGTGGCGCTCCTAATTACGCATAAGGCAGTAGTATATACAATCATCGGTGGTTTTTACACATTTTTACTGGTCATACTTGCAGCGTCTTAGCCGGGTGTCAAAAACCGCAAATCGTGACCCTTCATGAACAATGGCACCATAACACTGCGATAGTACAAAATGCTGTGCAAGGTGTTCCTACGTTATAATACCACCCATGCCTTGAGAGCACGCATTCCAAAATTGTTCATTGTAGCAGCTGCCAAACGTGTGCCAAAAATAAACAAAACGTAAAACAATCAGTGACGTTACATTTAAAAAACAACTCCTGTTGCTTGTCAACATTGTGTACCAAGATACCGCAGAACTAACAGAATGCATCCTAGCCTTTACGTACACCTTCAGTCTTCCTCTACAAGGCCAAGCCACAAGAGTTCGTTGTTGCAGAGAAAACTTGTGTTACTTATTTGGCAATATATTTTTGTAAGGAAGCAACATAACAGTAATCAATAAAATATTCATTATTTTGAAGTTTTTCATTGGGGCTGTAATTCACACCTCAATTACAATTCACTAATTACCTTTTGTCGTCAGTGGTTACTCATTTTCTTTTAAGTTTACAAACTTGTCGCTGTACCTCGCTAAGAGCCATCTATACAGTCTCGTTAATGCAATATGTGTGCAACAATCGGCAGATGATGCACAAATCCCTGCTAATATAAAGACGTATATAAAAATTGAGCTCGCGCCACAACATGCACAGCCGCGATATCTTTGGGATGCTTAATGCAATGTGGAGGACAGGTTAGTGTTGGCTATATCCGGTTTACAACAAAGGAAGCTTCTGCTGGCATGTAGAAATTCATTGAAAATAAGCACAAAAGACAAATATACAAACGCGACGAGAAGAACGGAAAAGCGCGAACTTTAAATCGAGCTTTGTTTTTCAAAAATTGGTCATTGTTGTCAACCAACGTTACTCTCCATCGTACAGCATGCGCCTGAACGCCTCACTCTTATTCCACTACAGGTTCTATGAATATTTCTAAAATGCCAATGTAGATATTACTGATAGCGAATACACGATTATTATCTTGTGTTAAAGAGAACAATAAAATACCACACACACACACATATATATATATATATATATATATATATATATATATATATATATATATATATATATATTGTAAGGCAACGTTTCTGGCTGCAAGACCCTTCTTTTACTTGCGGAGCCTCTGCCCCACAACCTAGATCAGACGATGATGAGTATGTACATATAAGATGACGCGTATGAATAATGCTCACACTTATTTTCCCCCCACGCGTTATCGGCCAGCCCGGACGTGTCTTAGATGAAAACGGAACGTCGAACGAATGGCTTCAGACGCGATACGTGGACAATCTCCGAACAACGACAGCGACGATCCGAAGAAAGGTTGGTGGGAGTGACACGATAGTTCACTCATTGTATATTGTCCAATAAAGCATGACTGAAACTTGTCACACAATCCTGGAGTACGAATGGGCGTCCAAAGCAACACTTCGTCCCCCGGACTGAAGGAGACGTCGCGATGAGAGCTGTCGTAGCGTTGCTTGCGATCTTGCTGATTGGCTTCTGTATTAAGGTGAGCCCGTTGCCGGCATTCTTCGAGTCTTGTGATGAACTGCTCTAATACGGTTGCCGAGGTGTCGGTTGGCACATTTAGGAAAGAGACGTCGATGGTGAATGTCGGTGAATGGCCGTACGCGAGGTAGAAAGGCGAGTAGCCAGTAGTTCTTTGAACAGCGGTGTTATGGGCAAACCTCACAAAAGCAAAATTGCATCCCAGTTGTTGTGGTTTGGTGCGATGTACATCGACAGCATGTCTGTTCGTGTCCGATGAAATCTCTCTGTCAACCCATTAGTTTGGGGACGGTAGGCTGACGTCGTCTTATGTACTATGCCACAGGTTGTGAGCAGGGCTTCGATTATGGTGGCCAGGAACATCTTGCCGCGATCACTCAGGAGGACGCGAGGTGCACCGTGACGCAATAGAATGGCGTTGAGAAAGAAGTCTGCGACGTCTGAAGCAGAACTTGTGCGTAGTGCAGCAGTCTCTGCGTACCGTGTCAGGTGGTCGACAGCAGTCACAGTCCAATGATTACCTACTGGCGTGATGGGGAGAGGTCCGAGTAGGTCTATGCCGACGATGGCAAATGGAGTCTCGGGACGCGGGATAGGTTGCAGAAGGCCATCAGGAGACGAAGTTGGTCGCTTCCGCCGTTGACACAGATGGCAAGATGCAACGTACTTGGCCACAAAGGTAGAGATGCCTGGCCAGAAGAAACGGTTTCTGATGTGGCTTTGTGTTTTGTGAAATCCCAAGTGGCCTGCACATGGGTCGTCGTGAAAGGCTTCGAGCACTTGATAACGTAGAGAACGCGGAAGTACTGGAACCCAGCGGTGTCCATCAGTTGTGTAAACATAACGATGGAGCACATTGTTATCGAGCTTAAATTGCCGTAGTTGTCGGCGCAATCTAGCATTAGGAGTAGGTGATGTGCCATTTAGGCGTTGGATAGTGCGATTTCAATATGGATCATCACGATGGCGTGTGGCAAACTCGGTGTAGCGATTTGAAGCCAGCGAGTCGATAACCGCAAGGTGTGATATTGTGAGCGGTGACGCAGTGCCTTGCCCACCAGACGAGCAATAAGCTGACGTACTTGATGATGAAAGCGGAAGGGGGCATTCGAGAGAGAGCATCTGCATCTTGGTGTCTTTTGCCAGACTTATAGATGACATCAAAATCGTACTCTTGTAGGTGGAGCACCCAACGACTGAGGCGACCAGACAAGTTTCTCAGTGTCGAGAGCCAGCACAAGGCGTGGTGGTCTGTAATAACCGTGAAGTGGCGTCCGTAAAGATACGGTCGAAATTTTTGTATGGCCCAAACGACAGCAAGGCACTCCTGCTCAGTTATGGAGTAGTTCTGTTCAGCAGCCGTAAGAGCACGACTAGCATATGCTATAACGTTTTCCCGTGAAGTGGCAACCCGCTGTAGAAGAACTGCACCAATACCATGGCCACTCGCGTCGGTGTGCAGACATGTAGGTGCGTTCTCGTCGAAATGGCACAGAACATGGTCGGACGTTAAAAAGAATTCTTGAGGGCTTGAAAGGCACGCTCGCAATCGTCGTTCCAAGCGAAAGTTGATACGGATGTGAGCAGCTTGTGCAGTGGCGACGCGACGGCAGCAAAATGACTAATGAAGCGGCGGAAGTAAGATGCCAGACCCAGGAAACTTCGTAGGTGTTTCTGATTTTCTGGCAGAGGAAAGTGTATCACGACACCAAGCTTGTCAGGATCCGGACGAATGCCATCTTTGCTGACAAGGTGGCCTAACACCTTGATGTTCTTGTTGGCAAAAATGGCATTTTTTGTGTTAAGCTGAAGTCCAGCACTAGAAATACACGTCAAAACTTCGTCCAAACGATCAAGATGCTGACGAAAAGAAGATGAGAAAATGACGATGTCATCTAGATAACAGAGACATGTTTTCCATTTTAAGCCGCGTAGAACTGTGTCCATCATGCGTTCAAACGTGGCAGAAACGTTACATAAACCGAATGGCATGACGTTGAATTCGTACAGCCCGTCTGGTGTCACAAGGGCAGTCTTTTCTTTGTCCGCTTCGTGCATACGTATTTGCGAATAACCAGACCGTAAATCGAGGCTGGAGAAAAATTCAGCGCCTTGCAGAGAGTCAAGTGCGTCGTCGACTCGTGGCATCGGGTAGACGTCTTTACGCGTGATCTTATTAAGTGCTCGATAATCGACGCAGAATCGTACCGAACCCTTTTTTTCGGACTAGCACAAAAGGTGATGACCACGAGCTGGACGAAGGCCGGATAACATCTCGTTGGAGCATATCAGCAACATTGTCCTCGATGATTTTCCGCTCTGCGGATGACACTCAATATGGGCGGCGGCGTACGATTGTATTGCCTTCCGTTTCAATTCGATGCACGGCGACAGAAGTGCGACCCAGAAGCTTGGAAGATACATCAAATGAAGCGCTGTGTTTTTGAAGCATACCCAAAAGTTCTTGCTTTTGCGCTGACGTGAGATCGGGATTTATTGTGGCTGTTAAAGCAGCCGTCGTAGCATCGTCATCAGTACTCGTAGAGAAAGATGGCGAGTCTGCGTGAAGGGGCACTAGAGAAAGTGGTTCGGTATCTGTGAAGCAAACCCTACTGGTGCCCTGGGGCCGTGCAACAGGCAGTGAAGTGGGGTTAACTGCCGTAACTAATGCTCTGCCATCACGAAAGCGCACCAGGCTAGGAGCAATGGTAAGTCCACCAGAGATGTAGCGTCCACACGGTGCTAGGAACACAACACAAGTACTGATCTAATCTGATGTCAGGGTCAGACTATGCTCATTACCGGGAGGAATAAAACAGTCATCAGCGATGACGAAGTGCTGGCGATTACCACCTTCATCAGACCAAAGCGCAGTATCTAACATGCGAATGACGCTCTGACGGCAAGATATCACGGCTGAAGCTGAGGAGAGAAAGTCCCATCCTAAAATGAGCGCATTGGTAAAGGATGACAGAACGATGAACTGTATATGTTGAAGGATGCCCTCAATAAAAACTCGTGCTGTGCAAACACCAGAAGGCTGAACAAAAACCGCATTAGCACAGCGAAGGGGAGGGCCATCATACGGTGTCTTCACTTTGCGCAAACGGGAGCACAAGTTCACACTAATATCTGAGAGCGATGCACCTGTGTCCACCAAGGCTTCAGTCCATATACCCTCAATACGCACTGAAAGTACGTTGGAGGGGCGTTCCGGAGGAGTTCGACGCAGTCCGCAAAATGCAGCTTTCCCTCCTGAGGCTGCACTGTTTAGTTTTCCGGGCGATGATCAGATGCCGTGGTAGCCGGACGAAGGGGTGACGAGGAACGGCGCATAAGTGACGGGGAGCGACGGCGCGAGAAGCGGAAGGTACTGGCTGCATCAAAATGTTGTGGAGAGGGTGAGCGGCGTTGGTGCAGTTGGTATGGGTGACGATGTTGTGGAGCAGGGGCTAACTTCCCCCTCTCGAAGTCATCATAGCCACGCCTTTCGTCTTGTTGACGTTGACGACAGAACCGTGAGATGTGGCCGCGTATTCCGCAATAGTAGCAAATTGGTCTAGATGGACGCCAGGCTTGAAAAGAATTAGGCGTTGCTCTCGGGGCGAGGACATTCAGTGAAGGCTGTATAGTTGACCCATACTGTGGTGATCGCTGAAGAGTTGACGCTGCAGCCACCTGAGCGTAGGTCAGTTTTGGAGTGGTATGCGAGCTCGGAACTTGCTCACACGTCATGGACACTAGTTGCTGCCTCACAATCTTGTGGAGGCTGCCTGCAGAAGGCGTCATGCGGAGCTCACCAGATGACGAGGTGGCCTGGAGCTGCAGCTCTACGCGAATCATGGACCGTATCAGCGCACGGAGCTCACCGTCATGGATTGGCATGATATCTGCTGTTTCATGTTGTAACAAATCAGTTGAAGGGCATCGAGTCGCTGACATGTACTGATGATATCGGCGACCGTAGTCGGGTTCTTTGCCGCCAGAGCGTTAAATGCGACGGCGCCTATGCTCTTGAGCAAGTGGCGAACGCGGTCATGCTCCGCCATCGAGCTGTCGAAACGACGACATAGGGCAAGAACATCTTCAATGTATGAAGTATAGAACTCACCGGAGTGCTGGACACGTTCAGCAAGCTTCCGTTTGGCGATGTCTGCACGTCCAGAAGGGTTGGCAAATGTCTGACGGAGCTGCTGCCTAAAGGTAGGTCAGTCTGGAAAATCCAGCTGACGGTTGAGAAACCATGTCTTAGCAACACCCGTCAGATAGCACGGTACGCGGGACAGCTTGACAGAATCATGCCAATAATTAGGCGCACTCACATCGTCGTACTCGTCCAATCACTCTTCAACGTCTTCACTGCGAAGGCCGACGAACATCGGTGGATCTTTTTGAGGGGCGGTGACAGTTCAAGAAGGCATTCCTAGGGGTGCAGGCGGGGTGGATGGCGCCGTGTTGTTGTGCTTGTCTTGCGACATGACCGTAGGCTGACTGCGCAGACGGCGACCACACCGGAGCTCCAGGGATGGTTCATAGTCGAAGATAACAAAAAATTGCTGCAGGAAGAGGACCAGGGGACCGGAAAGCACTCTCCACCACTTGTAACGCAACGTTTTTGGCTGCAAGACCTATCTTTTACTTGCCGAGCTTCTGCCCCACAACCCAGGTCAGACTGATGATGATGAGTATGTACATATAAGATGGAGCGTATGAATATTGCTCAATATATGTATATATATATATATATATATATATATGCTTGTATGTGTGTGTTGGATTCGTGTTTGTGTCATAACGGGAAATTGGGAGGAGGGATGAGGGATTTGGCACAGTCACTCACCCCTCTGGCCACGGCATTGGTATGAACTATTCTTGAACTACTGCTTCTTACCAACATGTGAACTAAGGTGCACTTGCGGGTAACATGTAGTTCACTGCCAGAGATAACATCCCGCAGTAAACATAAAGAACACTTCTCAAAGGTAACAAGAAGGAATAGTTCTACAGGCAGAAAAGAGAATTCATAAACATAAAGTAGTGGCCTGCAGGCAACATACAGGATGAGGAATCATATGAGCCATGTAGAAAATTTTTAGGAAACAGACAGTACATTGCCAGGACATCACCATTTTCATACAGACAGGGACGAGTTGCCCAAGATATACTGCTTTAGGTAGTGAGCTCCCTTTCACTGCCTGATAAGCACTTCATCAAGTTGAATTCCGGCGGCTTAATAAAATAATGCAAAGCATGGCTGATGGCACTGGCCCGACGATTGCGACATGGGTGTGGTGCGGGTTAACCCAGGGTAGACAATCGGGACCCAATGAAGTTCTTGCATTATACCATACTGCTTACACTGCCAGAGGCTGAAATGAAGTTATCTGCGTGACGCTTACAGCAAGACTGGCATGGGTAGCGTGTTGATTTAGTTTGTAAATAAAACACTTGTAAGTGCCAGCTACATTAGTTAAAAGTTTTCTGACGAAGTTTGTCGTTCA
The DNA here is from genome assembly GCA_013436015.1 of Rhipicephalus annulatus. Classification (NCBI taxonomy): domain Eukaryota; kingdom Metazoa; phylum Arthropoda; class Arachnida; order Ixodida; family Ixodidae; genus Rhipicephalus; species Rhipicephalus annulatus. The sequence continues at coordinate 367,986 of WOVY01000509.1, forward strand.
TTTCGCTAAAAAAACAGAACGCGACAGCTATATCCCTCCTCACGCACACATACACACAGGCACACGCGGACACACACGCAAGCAGACATATCATTCACGCACACGCACGTACATGCGCAGAATATCTTTTTCTTTATGGCTAGCGTGCCTTTGTCCTCGCGCTGGTATCTTTAGTGCAAACACTACATATTGTCTCTAACGTACATTGCTGATGTGTTGTTTCGAACCAAAAATGCCTAGGCCGGCACCGGAATTTCAACGAAAGACGCTGTTCAGTGCTGTTGCTTCAATATGTGGCTGCTCTCAAGGCCCATGCTTTCTGCTGTCTGACCATTTATTCGAAAAAAGCACTGTTAACAAAGAAGCTGCATATAAAACAGGGAATTCAATTTCGCTACGTAAGATTTAGTGTATTAATTTATTCACATCCATGTATCTGCGTATATAGAGCGTTATAAACACGCGGAGCTCCACCGCAATACCCTTCAACACGCGCGTCGGAGCCACTCCCCAGAGAGCGCCTTGACCTAGGGGATTTACCTTGACCCACTCTCCAGCGAATACTATGTGGACGCGCCGTCGGGCGCACTGTAATTCTGTAACTTATTCTTACACTGTGGCCTTTCTGCTTAATTCGCGATAGTGGTTAGGGACACCGGTGGTAGCAGCTGCGGCGGCAGACAACTACGGCGCCTAGCGATTCCCAAGTTTTGATCTCATGACGGCCCTCGCTGTAAAAATAGTCAATAGGAAACATCTGATCCACCCCCTTCAGCGCTCGCCCATAACACCCCAACACGCAACTGTCTGGAGTCAAGATAGGGAGAAGAAGACCCGCCGAGTTAGACGACCTATAAATATTGGGTCAAGGACACGCGTTAGAAGTTATGAGCGCACAAAAAAAGCGCTTCTCTAAGTTGTGTATTACCGCGGGCGTGATGATTCTGTTCGCTGCACGCTCACCTCCTACTCCATCCACCCCCCTCATTTAGCGAAAATAGGGGGACCTTTAAGCTTCGCCTACAAGAGTTGAACGCAATAGTGAAACTCGGCCCCTATTGCACCCCTCCACCGCTAAGTGCATACTTAATAATATGTTTTGTTGCATACACACGCACGCACCCAAAAACACACACAGTAGATTGGACCTGCGCGCACTATTATCTCTGATTGGGCTCGTTTTCATCGTGACACTTGTCGAACAAAATGTACTAAAACAACCTGAAACACTTTTTCAAGTAACCACAGAATGAATCCACAAGAAAAGCTTATTGCGTCACGAATGCAGTGTCGCGAAAATTTTAAGAATCTGTCCAGTGCGAGTGAAGTTACAAAGGTTTGTCGCATGCTGAAATTGCATTATCTATGTTCTCGTCCAGAGAAATGCGCTGGAAGCTAAGCAGAAAGGGGTAGCAGGGCAAACAAACTGGCGATCATCGTGAACTTGAGCACTTCGTTTTTCTTCGAACGCGTGGCTTTTTCAGTGTGAACGCACGCGCGCGCGTGGACAAGTAGCGGCCTGCCACGGCTAGCTACCTTGGTAGCTTGATTTTTTCAATCCCATACGCGCAGACGATTTTTCGCTCACAACCAACGAGGCCGACGCCGGTGGCGGTTTTTCTGCGACACGAGCTCTCTAATGCTATCAAGTTAATACTGTCCCCCCCCCCTGCCTGTCTAGACACAAGAGCGCGTTCTCCCGAACCTGTCAGCAAACATGTCCAGGTCAGCCCTGCACACAGTCGTCCGGGATAACATGTGTGTACTCCCCCTCTGTACATAAAGAAATAGAAAGAACAAACTTTTCAAAGCAGTGGTTCCGGAAGCCACCTGAAGCACGAAAGCCTACCTAACCACAGTGACGGCGGTGCTTCTCCGGTTTCTGGAGAAATTTCACGCACCGAGCTAAACCTACGTTCGCTGTTTTCTAGGACAGGATTGGGGGGGGGGGGGGGCTGTGTGGCGGCGCCGCCACTGTCATCTGTGTAGGTGGCTAGAGAAGCCCTACGGTAAAGGATAATGCACTACCAAACAGGCTCCTGCGTCCACTGGTTTACGCTTGCGCAGCTCTTGTTTGTGAAGAGCAGCATAAATAGATTGTGTAATCGATTGTCTTATCACGCTTTCTTTTCAAATCCAACCGTTTCAGAACCAACATCGAATCGCGTTTCGGTTTTAAAAACTAAATGGCAAATTCTCATCTAGCTTTTAGCCCTCAGATGCAAACTTTGATGAATAAAACCAAAATAAAGTTGTTTGTGCACCTTGTTCTGTTTCCGACGTTTATTGCAGCATCTAAATATCTCCAGAACGCTCAAACACTATTTATGACGTAAGCCTGGTGACCAAACACCAAGTGACCAGTTGCTAAAAATTTCTGGAAGACTAAACATTCGGGAGATCAAGCCTTGGAGATCAGTCATTTCTGAATTTCAGCTGAAAGCTTGTCATCCCACACTCCCACGGCTCTGAGGTGGAATCATTGATTGCTAACGCAATCTTTTTTTGGTAACTTCGCTTGGTTCCTACGAGTGAGCCCATATCCGGGTTAACATAACCAAGTAAAGAGGACTTCGGGGAGTATTTTGCTACACAGTTAACAGCTACTACTGTATACCATAATCAAATTAGTCATTTAGGCTTGACTAGATGCTCTATCAATGTCGAAGGTCACAACGCTTTCATCCAAGTCGACCTTTAGTAAGCGTACGCCAAAGGTATGCTTGATGTAAAAGTGTGAACAACTAGCCAATTTGTAAACGAGAAACAGCGACAAAAGCTGGAGTGCAAACAAATGCGTTATCGCAATGATACCAAAGCGAAAATCAAATCATACTCGCATGTTGGTTCTCACTAGTACCCTACACGAAAGGGCTGAATGCTCTATGCACGATCTGATTCTTATCTCCCGAGCTGTTTAGTACCTGACAAACGCAAATAACTGTTGCGACGAGGAAGACATTGCATACCTACGCACCGGCGAACACAAACTTATCACCTCATTCATACTGTACGGAGGCTCGTTGACAAGCGTGAATGCTGACGAGCAGTGCAGCCCTGTGCTCTATATTGGATGCAAAAGCACAAGGTGCCTGAGCAGTAATGCATTGTTGCATATAATACCAACAGATCGTGTGCGTTTTGTTACTATGCTATGTGTGGCAGTAGAAATGCTGTAATTGGAATTAATAAGGCAGATTTAATGCAGGATGTATGTCACCAAGCCACAACGCATCTACCTTAATAACTTATTTTAGGTACGTTCGCATTTCTTAATGCATCTCGTGATACTATAAACACGAAGTTGTTCATTCTTAATTACGAAGTTGTTTACTTCGTATTTAAGAATACTATAACTACGAATACTATAACTACTATAAATACAAAGTTGTTCATTTTTAATTCAATGAAACTATCGAAATGCATTTTCTACATTGAGAAATTGAAGGAATGAAATTAAACGGCAGTGGCATTCCCAGAGTGGGAATGGGCAAATTTCGCTCCTTCTCAGGAATAAAAGGAATTGTGTTACAGCCAATCTTTCTTGCCCGAATAGAATCACTTTGGAATCAAGGCGCTCATTTCGCAGCACTGATTGGTAGCAAGAATCGCCAGTAAACGTGGAAATAAAGATATGCCTTGTTCAGAATACAAAGAAACCTCTACAAGCTGAAGCTACTCCTTATAATTTTCAAATCATGCTCAATATAAATCTGAAATCTCTGAAACTTTCACGGAAAAAACGAATGTTTATAGCTTAAATCCTCTTGATAAATAAAAAAATTAGAACAACCTCAAAGCTGGCGTTTGATAGTAGAACTGATCGCAATAGCCTCACAGCCTCATGCACCTCATCCAGCACGCACGCATGTTAGCGAGCGAGCGCGCGCGCGCGCGCACGTACACACACAATCACACACACACACACACACACACACACACACACACACACACGCACACGCACGCACACACGCACACGCACGCACGCACGCACGCGCACACACACCAACACACACACACACACAGCCTCTCTCTTTCTTGTGTTTGTGTCACCTTTGAAATACCGTACTTCTCTCTTGCTCATTCGCATCTACCTCGAACGTTTACCCAAGGTCATCGCCCCTTTACCGCTCACAGTGAAAGACGCTGTCGTCATCTTCAGCCAGAGGTCTCTAGTGCTTTAGCATTGAAATGATGCTACAGCTGCTGGGATTGTACCTGCTGCATTGATATCAACAGCCACGCCTAGCATTTACTGCTACACCATCGTGACCCCACAGAAGAATTTGTTTAAGAATTTTGAAACAACGCTCATATGCAGTTTGTATTAAAATAGGCAACATTCATGTATCACCTTGTTTGCGTGCAAGAATGAAAATGGCGTGGCGTAAAAGTATCTACTTATAAATTGCGGTGGTTTCGACGGTGAGTACAGCGCCTGCAAGTGATGTCGACAAGACCACGTATCTCATAACTCCCCGAAACTAGCTATCATAATACTAAGTACTGGCCACTATTTTTTCTTTATTTTCATTTCATTATTAGTCCTCTGGTTGATGAACGTACGACAACCGTGCTACTCACGCTATTTAAAAATGCTCACAACTTCAACTCTAGCATCCATGCTATGTCTTATTGCGGTAAAAAACGAACAAATTAATAATTCTACTGCAATAGCACGAACCCCAGCGGTGACAGACAACACAGTACGACACGCACAAGTGCACGCCGAAGAAAACAAACCATGCGAAGAACATTACAAGCAGCTGGGATCGCTATGGCATCGTGTCGGGTGTCTTCTAATGCTCTCTCGGAGAAACAATAGTGTTTTAGGGTGTTCCACATTATAGTACCTTGCGATTTATTACCTTTTAATTATTCTTCTTTTCCAAAGTAATTTTCATTGCCTATTTTTTAAATGTAGAATCTTGCCACTTTCGATTGTCGTGGCTTTGTAAGTGTGAAGCAGCACAAGAGCGTGGTATATAGTCTATAGTGATGAATAAAATGGTGCTCGGGCAGGGTGCATACCCGGCTAGAGAAGAGTAAGATGAGAAGCAGAACTTCTAGAACCACGGCCATGACCTCGACTGCGGCGACAATGACAACAGCTGCGTCAGAGCCCGCGATGGTCCTGCATCAACACAGGGAACCACCAACTTTCCATGGGTCATCGTTCGAAGACGCGGAAACCTGGCTCGAAACATACCATCACGTGGCCGCCCTCGACCACTGGCACACTGAAAGAAAAGCTTCGTTGCCTGTGCAGACACCGCAAAGGCCTGGCTCAAAAATCGGGAGTATATGCTTCAAACTTGTGATGTATTCTGTGGCGCAATCCTGCAAACGTTCGCGAGCGACGCTTGCAAAGAGAGGGCTACTGCTTTGATAGAGACCCGGGTGCAGCTACCAAATCAAAATGTTTCCATTTTCAGAGAAGAAATTGTCCGCCTGTTCCTTCACACAGAACTTAGATTTGGCTGAGAAGAAAAAAAGTTCATTTGCTAATGCGAGGGGTCAAACAGGACTTTTTCGCGGGATTGATGAGAAACCCATCAACGACTGTCCAAGAATTCTTCACAGACGCGACAAAACTTGAAAAAAACCCTCGAAATGCGCACACGACCGTTCAACCGCCGCTCGGCTCCAGGCTATGCAGAGATGCAACTGTAGCGATGCCGTCAGTCGGGTGAACAACAACTTTATTGCAGTTGCGTTAGTGCTATCAAAAGAGGTGCGTGACGTAACATGTCACGTGGTTACGGGTGTTATCTGATGGCTGCACGTCCAGCCGGGTTACATCTTCCTTTTATTGTAGCGCAACTTAACTATGCCTTTCAGGCTGTGGGTATCGACAGGGCTGGCGGCGAGCTGTTGTGTTTCGGCGAAGCTCTCGATGGGAGTTGTCTTCGCTGGGGCCTTCGTCACTTTGGGTTGTCCTGTCCCGCAGGTGCTGTCTTGACGCCTGAATTCTCGAACCTCTTCTGTTTTAAGGATCGCTTACCGGAAGCGTGCTGGCTGGCCTCATAAAAACCACCGGTGACCATGTTCGCTGGAGGGTGTCGTATGCGGACACTGGCTGGCCTGGAGACAGGGCCGGCCGATCCATCGTTCCTTGGTTGTAATAGACCTTCTGACGTTGACGGATCTCTCTGAACCTGTTGTGAACAGCTTTGCTAGGTAGTGCTTATGGTCCCAGGTGGCTGTTAGCCACAGACAGGAGCGTCCTGGTTTGCCGTCCCATGAGTCTCTGCACAGGGGACTTTAGCACATCACCTCTGGGGGTATTGCGCCATTCTAGCAACGCGATATAAAATCAACCCGGTTGCGCCCACATTTCTTCAGGAGGTTTTTAGCTTCCTGTGCGGCTCTTTTCGTCATACCATTGGCGTGGGGGTGATAAGGACTTGTCGTAATATGGGTAACGCCTAGTTGTCGCAAGAACGGTTTGAAAAGGTGACTGTTGAATTGCGGGCAATTATCACTACAGAGCTGCGATGGAAAGCCATTGAGTGGCGAACAATGCGGTGCACCATACTGTCAGAGCACTAGCAGTGCTCTGCCGTAGTTCACGGATTTCGAAAAAGAAAGAAGTCCACTATTATGGCAAATTCATGGCCTTCATGGAAAAACAGGTCCATGCCAACAAATTCCCATGGCAGTTTTGGGATGTCGTGGCTGTGAAGAGGCACTTTGGCATTCCGCGGTTGATACTTGGGACAGACCTTTCAGTTTTTACGAAATTGTTCTATTTCACGCGGCATATTTGGCCTGTACATTGTGTCTCTTGCTCGCGCCTTCATCTTTTCAACTCCCGGGTGCGCAGCGTGAAGCAGCAACATAATTTCTTGTTTCTGTGAGGTTGGTGTAATTATCTTGTTGCTGCGAAAAACAAGACCATTCTGTGTGTGTAGCTCCTCCTTGTAGGACCAGTACTGACGAACACTTTCGGGTACCTGGCTTTTTTCAGGCCAGCTTGTTTCGGCGTAACCTCGAAGTTTGACCAGGGCTGGATCTTCATTCGTCGCAGCACGAAGATCCCTCAGGCGCTGCTTTGAAGCTGAAATATACTCAAGCACATTCACTTGAAATTGCTCCGTTTCTTCTTGCATGAGCTGTTCGCTGGGAAACCTAGATAAGGCATCAGCTAGGAAGAGCTTTCTCTGGCTTGTAGATCATTGTTATAGGATATTATTGTAAAGTCAAACGCATGCGCTGTAAGCGAAGTGGACATTGATAAAGCGGTTTGCTCAATATCGGCACCAAGGGGCGGTGATCGGTCTCGACGATCAAAGTTTCTTGGCCGAAGATGTAATCGTGAAACTTGACGCAACCATGTACAATTGCCGATGTTTCCTTTTCAATTTGAACGTAGCATTGTTGCGCTTATCTTAGTGAACGCGACGAGAATGCGACAGGACGGCCGTCTTGAATAAGCACAGCGCCAACTCCCTTTTAGCTGGCGTCAACCGAGAGATTTACTGGCTTATTTTCGTTGAAAAAAGCAAGAACTGGTGCTTTTGCTAAGCTTTCACACAACATTTCATAACTTCGCTGTTGAGAGTCAGTCCTAACTCATGCAATATCTTTCTGGAGCAATGTTCTTAGCGGGGCTGTCACGTCAGGCATGTTAGGAATGAAGCCCTGTACATAATTCATCATGCCTAAAAGACTTAGAGTTCCTTACAATTCCTTGGCTTTTCCATTTCCAGTATGTCTTTCACCCGACCTGGGTCCAGGCGGAGGCCTTCAGTGCTAAGAATGTGCCCGAGGTAGTGGACTTCAGGCTGCAAAAAAGTGTATTTCTTTAGGTAAAGCTTGGGGTTGCTTTCACGACAGTGTAACAACAAGAATGACAAGTTGTTGTCGTGCTCCTCTTTTGTGCGGCTCCATAGCAATATGTCATCCATTATCACGGCTACGCACGGCAAACCTTCCAGCATGCGATGCATAGCTGCTTGAAATATTTTTGGGGCAGACACAATGCCGAATGGCATTCGAAGAAACCGATAACGCCCATACGGCGTGCTCATCGTACAGAATTTCGAGCTTGATTCGGTTAGCTTAATTTGCCAGAACCCTGACGCCGCTTCAAGCGTTGAGAAGTACTTGGCACCGGATAGTTGCGAGGCTGCGTCTTCTAAGGTTGGAATTGGATAATGCTTCTACAGCAGCACTTGGTTAAGCGCTGTAGGATACAGGCAAATTCTAACCTTGTCCTTCTTTACAACTGTTACCATATGACTAGACCACTCGGTTGGCTCAGTTACCTTTGCGATGACCCCGTGGGCTTCCATGCGCTGAAGCTCAGCCTTGACTTTGTCCTGAAGAGCTACGGGAACTCTTCTCGCCGGAACGACGACTCCCACTGCGTCTGGCTTGAGCTTCATGTCATACTCGAAGTATTTTGGCTGCCCGAGTCCTTCAAAGACGTCTGCGAAAGATTGTACTCACGAGTACAGTTCATGCTGTAGGTCTCGCATACGGTAGATGAAGCCAAGACTTTCAGTTGCTGCACCACTCAGAGTGGCAGGGATATCTTGATCGACAATGAAAAATGTTTGTTCTTTGGTTCTGTCATTTGCTGAAAGCATCAACGGAACTTGCGCGTGCGCGGCTGTTGTGTGCCCAAAAATGCTGTGAGTTTAACGTTGCAAGCTTGCTGAGCTTTATATGGCAATTTCGAAACATCGCTTCTTGAAATTACACAACAGTTTGCACCGGTATCTAGCTTGCATGTGATGGGATAGCCCTCGATGTACACAGTTGCGCTCCAGTTATCAGTGGCGATCGCGCCGACAGTCAACGTTTGTAGAAAAAAATTGTTGTCTTCTGCTCGCAGATCTCGTATTTGTTGGCTGACGTTTTGCGGGTATTTGGATGACCTGCACACTCTAGCGAAATGGTTTAACCTTCCGAACTTTCGGCATGTTTTCCCTCTCGCTGGACACATGTCACTGTGGCGCATTTGACCCCCACATTTGTAGCAACGATTTTTTCCTATTGCGACTGCATTTACTAGAGTGCCTTCCCCTGATCCTGTGGCTCCACGTATTTCTCTGAAGTGCTCTTTGCTTTGTTCCTGCGCTCGGCACATGTTGACAGTCTTTTCGTACGTCGACTTTTTCGCTATCAATCTTTGCTGGAGGCTCTTTTCCGTTGTACCAGAATGATTTGGTTGCGCAACATGTGGTCTTCGAGACTCCCGAATGGACAGTTCTTCGCTAACACACGCAGTTCTGTTAGCCACTCGTTAAATGGTTCACCTGTCTTTTGGTTTCTTGAACCGAAAAGAAATTCTTGAAATTTCAAGTTGGTCACGGCCATGTAGTGCTCTTCAAATTTTTAAATCAGGGCTTCCAGATTATTTCTGTCTTCCGCTTCCTCAAATTTGAAGGTATACTGTATGCCTTTCGAGCTTCTTCGCCTATGGTAACTAGCAAAGTGGCTACTTGAACATCCCTTGGCTGTGTGTTCAACTTCATAGCAGCAGAAAACAGCAGAAACCTACTTTTCCCAGTTTTCCAGGCAATCCAAGGGTCCTGTGACGCTTCCATGGGCTTGGGGGGTGGTAATAACGCTGACGCCATTGATGCATCAGGTGGGTTCCACTGCCACCATGCAGCGACGCCGTCAGTCGGGTGAACAACAACTTTATTGCAGTTGCGTTAGTGCTATATAAAGAGATGCGTGATGTAACATGTCACGTGATTACGGGTGTTATCTGATGGCTGCACGTCCAGCCGGGTTACAGCAACCACTATGCTCCAATGATCTGTACGAGACCATAAGAGTTGTGGTGCACGAAGAACTTCGCCGAATGTTTCCGTCACGCCAGCTTCAAGTTTTGTTGATCGCAGACATCGCCAGAGAGCAAATCCAGCAATCAATGAGTATCCCTGAGACATCGCATCCCCAAGCATCGACCGACGCTGCTGCTGACCGACGCTAGAGTGCACGTTCACGTCGAGAGGCCACGCCACCAATTTTTGTCGCCTGACACCACTGCCGCCACCACCGACGCCATACCGTTCACCTGCAGGACAGCACAAAGTTAAAAAACAAACGTGTGGTGTGTCCCCGACCACCGGCCTCTCTGCTACCACTGCGGGGAAGCAGGCCACATCTACCACCACTGTCATTACCAACAGATGGGGCAGTGGAGTTTCGCCATCGACACGCCGCATCTGCAGTGGGATTAAAGACTACGTGACATAGCCGACTATCCCGCCGGAACGCAGAAGACACTCCGAGGATCTTCTCGTTCACCTTCACCCGGCCGCTACATGTGACCGCACCGTCTTCAGTACACCGGCCTAAGCCGAGGCAAGTCGCGTAGCCCGTATCAGGAAAACTAAAGGCAGCAACCGATGGAGGTACGGTCCCTGCACGACAAACTGCCGAAAATCCTACGCCGCCAACGATAACGAATCGACGAAACTTTAAGAACCGCCATCACCTCAACGTAGCTCCGACGTCGAAACTTCACGACCAGAAGAAGTCCCGATTACGCAACGTCGAATCAGTGGTGCAAACCGTCGTAGCCGTATTCCGACCCCACGACCCAACCACAACGCCAGGCGACAAGTCAGTAACTTCGACATTCTCATCGACGGCCACAGCATCACTGCTGTTGTCAACACTGGAGCCGACAATTCCACAACCAGTATGACATTCGCCGCAATGTTGAAACAATTCAGCACCGCTTGGGAAGGCCCCGAAATCCGCATTGCTGGAGGTCACCTAATGACACCGGTAGAAATCTGCGAAGCTAGAGTGACCATTACAGCCGAATTCATCCTGCAAGCTTAATCGTACTGCAGCATTGCTAGAGAGATGTCATTCTTCGTATGGACTTATTGAGCCTCCATGGTGGGGTCGTTGACCTGAGAACAAAGTTGATAGCACTATCTACAGAAAAACACTGCCGCTGCCCACATCGTAAAGCAGGCGTACCTTGAATGTGCTGGAAGACCAAGTCACCATTCCTCCTCGCTGCAGTGACAGCATTTCCGGCACTCAAGAATCGACACACTTGCAAGGCGTCATTTACGGCGACCAACACCTGTTGATCAAGCACGAAATTTGGGTCACCAGAGGAATAGCCGAGCTGCGAAGAGGGAACATGAGAGAGATGCTCACGAACTTCAGCGATGAGTACAAGCACGTGACCAAAGGCATCACGGTTGCCTACATCGAAGAGATACTGTTACCTAGCAACGCTTTCGCCCTCAGCGATTCCGCCCATTCTATTCCGACTAAAACCCTTCAACCAGCGTTGGACGTTATTCAGAGCCTCCCGACGCTTAAACGAGAGCAGCTCGAAAACCTGCTCCTAAAACACAATTGCTTTTTATTGGCCTCAAGAATTCAACAGACCCCTGTCGCGAAACATCAAATCGTAATAGAATAAAATGCCACGCCACTTCGTCAGAGTTTGTGTACAGAGTTTCGACAAGAGAACGTGAACCTTAAAGAAACAAGTCGACAAAATGCTCCGCGACAACATAATTCAGCCTTAAAAAGCCCATGGACGTCACTGGTGGTGCTAGTCAAGAAACAGAATGGAACACACTACGCTTCTGCATCGACTATCTCCGGCGCAACAAAATAAAGTAGACGTATATCCTCTCTCCCGAATATACGGCGCGCTTGATCGACTCCACAATGCCAAATATTCTTCATCGATGGACCTCAATACAGACTATTGACAGATCGAAGTAGGTGAGAGAGACTGAGAAACGACTGTCTTTATAACACCAGACGGCGTTTTCGAGTTCAAGGTCATGCGCTGCGGTCTTTGCTCGGCACCTGCGACTTTTCAACGCGTTCTGAGCATACTGCTGGTAGGATATAGTGGCAGACTTGCCTCTTTTACTTGAACGACGTAGTTGGTTATCCTGAAGCTTCGAAGAGCATCTTTGGCACCTTAAAGCTACACTTCAAGCCACCTAGACTTGCGAACTCACCCTGAAGCCAAAACTGTGCCGCTTTGTGTACGAGGATTTCTTGTTCTTGGGCCATGTGATAAACAAGTGCGCAGTAAGACCTAAACCACAGAAGACATCCGCCAATGCTGCATTTTAGACGCCCACTGCCAAAAAGCCCTGCATGGATTTCTTGGCCTGTGTGCCTATTACAGGCATTTCGTCAGACTCTTTGCTTCCATCGCCGAGCCACTAACTAAGCTTACGAGGACTGACGTCGATTTCAAGAGGGAAACCTCACAGCATTAAGCATTCGGAGAACTAAAACGATGCCTGCAGATGCCCTCGTTACTCGCGCATTTCCACGAAAACGCTGAAACAGAAGTGCACACTGAAGCGAGTAGCCTAGGACTTGGTGCCGTCCTTGTGCAGAGAAGTGACGTACTGGAAAGGCTTAATAGTTACGCTAGCCAGTCACTATCCAAGGCAGAAAGCAATTCCACAAAAGAAAAGGAGGACCTTGCCATCATCTGTGTGACGTCGAATTTTCGTCCTTACCTCTACAGTAGGCCCTTAAGGTTGTGAGCGACCCCCATGCATTGTGTTTGCTATAGCTAACTTGAAGAAACCTTCAGGTCGCCTTGCTCGGTGAAGCCTGAGACTTAAAGAATCGAGATTAACGTTATAACAAGTCTGGCAGAAAACACTCGCACGCCGACTGCCTGTCGGTTGAGGTAGTCAGTAGCTACGCCGAAACAAAGGCCCCACCAAAAGGCAGCGCCTAAGAGGCCGCCAAGTTCTTCGTTGTGGACATTTTGCTTCGTCATGGTGGCCCAAACGTTGTAATCACCGATAGAGGTACGGCCTTTACTTCTGAATAGACTCAAGCAATCCTGAGACACATCCAGACAAGCCACCACCACACCCTCGTGGTCCACCCACAGACAAATGGTCTCACCGAGGGGCTAAACAAGACAATCGCCGATATGCCGCCCATGTACGTCGACGTCGAACACAAGACGTGGGACGCCATCCTTCCGTACGTGACCTTAGCATACAAAATGGCCGTGTCGAAGACGACACAGACGCAACCGTACAAGTTAGTCTACGGAAAGAACCCGGCAAGGACGCTCGACGCAATTCTGGCCAACGTCACTGACGAAGAAAACCTCGAAGTTGCCCTTATCTTCAGCGCCAAAAGAAGCTCTTAAAATCACCCGCCTGCGCATCACGAGTCAGCAAATGACCCAGAGCTGCCATGACAAACTTCAGCGACGCTTCGTGCAATACCAGCTTGGTAAACGTGTTTGGGTTTGTTCGACGATACGCCGACATGGACTAAGCGAAAAACTTTTGCGACGGTGCTTCGGACCATATAGGCTAGTACGACGTCTCGCCCACTCGACTATGAGGTGGTTCCCGATGGCATTATGAACATTCCATACATACATACATACATACATACATACATACATACATACATACATACATACATACATACATACATACATAAATACATACATACATATCAGATTTGGGTGCACGTTAAAGAATCCCAGGTGGTCGAAATTTCCGGAGCCCTCCACTACGGCGTCTCTCATAATCATATGGTGGTTGTGGGACGTTAAACCCCACAAATCTAATCTAATACATACATACATACATACATACATACATACATACATACATACATACATACATACATACATACATACATACATACATACATACATACATAGATACATACATACATACATACGGAAGTGCGACAGACCGACGCAATAAGGAGCTTCGCCCATAAAACCTCCAAGTCTGCGCGGAAGGCGCTGCATTGTTACAGCGACAGCTAGCAAACGGCCTTTCAGGGCCTTTTCTTAACCCCTCTGGGTATCTGCTGCAAGCACACTTGCAGGGTACCCACTACGCCATCAATCATTATCTAGTAGGCAAGCACTCAGTATGCCATCCTTCGTCATTCTGCGAAGAAGCGTGTGTTCCCATGCACACTTTGAGAGAGCTCTGTGCGATATTCGTATACTGTGGCCGACGGCGAAGAATATTTATTTCAGGAGCTTTTGGAATCCCCACAATCGCGCACAGTGGATGGACATGCGCCGCACTTAATAGGTGAACATGATCAAGCTTTTGTAATGCATTGGAACCTTCAATGACCCACTCGTTGTGCAATTCGCAATATATGACACTTGGTTGTTACCTTGCTGTTCTAAAATTCAAATTGACACGATTGCTTTCCAGACATCATGCCTGCCTAAGACCTGCTTGCAAATGCGTTCGAAGCACCAGCGTGCCTCAGTGGCTAAATACTAAAATGGAACGAAGGGGACTCATCTTTCATTTCCAATCGTTTGTGTTCTTTTTATATTTCTGAGTTTTCTTTCCTACTTCTTGCGACAGTGGTTGCGGACAGCGGTGGCAGACAACTATGGCGCGCACGTGACTCATGTTATCACCTCATAACAGCTTTCGCTGTAAAAGATCAGAAGCCACTTGAGTAGATAAAAAGCGTCCACATTGGTGAGTTTACAGCAGTGCGCATCAGAAGGGTAGTTGAGGGGGATGTGAGAAAATGAAAAGGCGTTCATTAACTATACTATCAGCAACAACGCGAGGAATCTTCACTTGAAATCAAATGAGTAAAAAGAAGGTATCACAACACCTTATGAAGCAAAATTAGCGGGAGAGGTAATTTGAAAACAAAAAAGAAAATGTTGCCTTAAGGAGTAGGCTAGGCAAAATAAGTGTCGCTTTATATATACGTTGATATGTTCATTTAAAATATGTAATTTTTAAAGAGGTTGCACAGTTTTCATTTTGTGCCAAGACATTGTAAAGTATAGTTCAGTTTGGATGAACTTCTCGTGCAAGAAATGTTGATGATTTTAGCCACTAAGGGCTCTCACAGGCCCTACAATAACTGCAAAATGCAAATAACTATGCGGGAAGTGGGTATAATACATAATGATGAGCGAAACATTCTTATTTTGAAAAAGCATTACGCTCGTCAGCTCATTATTTGCTTCTATAAGCACGTTTTAATTATGTAGGCGGCGCCATGCTTAAACAGGACACATGCACGCTTCACATGGTAGAAAATATGTGCAATAGGTAATTCGACTCGGCTATTGGGATTATCAAAAACGTGATAACCAACTCAAGATCTTTTAAAAATGAAACTTGAGAAAAACGCATTTTGAAGTTGCAAATGAAAGCTCATTTATGCTGAAAGGATAAATTTTTGGGTGTATTCTTCAATCAAAAGAGCTTTGAAATATTGCGAATTATTAAGATTTGGCTTTAGTGAAGTGCTCATGCGAAACGCAATCGCATGAGCCAGCATAAAAAAAAAATGCCCCCATCTTCCTGAAATAATTCCTAAGGAAATGCGAATGCATTGCGCAGCGTCAATAACAGCGTTTCGCACGTGAGAACCCAGCGTTAGAAATATGATGTGTTTTTTTTTTTGAAGGGTTGAAGCTCTTTATGGCGTATGATGTTTGTCTCCTGTGTGAAAGCAGCCACCTCGCGTTTTAGTCCTTGAAATGTCCGCTAGATGGCGCTACATGTATCTGATGAATACATAATGAAAACATGGAGTATGACGGTACACTCTAAGGAAAAAGGGTGTTAAAGGGTGCGGGTCGTCCTGTTGGAGACTAATGGGGCTGCCATAACCATTATTTCATTTAGAGACTTACGGCACTGGGTCTAACAGTTTGTCCCTATAGACTAGCTCAAGGAACTGACATTAACTTCTCACAATTACTCCTTAGCGGGTAACCATTGTTCCGCCAAATCACCTCAAACAACTCACAATTTTTGTCACATTTACACCTCCTAGGGAAACCGTTTGTCCCCACATTTACACCTTACCGGGCAACCGGTATTATTTACAGTTGCACCTCGCCGGACGAATGGTTGATAGATGAACTTCTTATCCCCAGTTCAAATATTGCTTTTCTATTTATTCCCCGCCAGGCCTCGTACTTTTTCGCCTGTTCGTCTGCAGAGTGAGAAACAAATGGTGCGGAGAAGAACACGCGAAGAATTATTTAGCCGCGTGTGTGTCACTGTATTCCCAGTCACTACAACAAAGAAATACAAAAATGAGACATTCAAATATTTTATTCTTTTCTATACACATGAAGTTTCTCTGTTTTTAAAGAAAATTCGTGGAGAAATGTACAAGTATAGAATCGATGTCACATGTTGTACGGCCCTTGTGAAGCTCCTCCAACGGAAGCGTTAGATGACAGGCGTTGCAGACTACAACGCACACAGCCTTCTGGATTTTGTGTGTCCATGGCTGTATGATAAGATTGTAAAAATAGTTAGTCATACGTGACTAATGTTGAATATGCATGCATAAACAAATACGTACAAGGTAAAATAAAACATACGTGTAAAATATCACATGCAAGTGGTTTCACCGTGATGTCACACATAGCCTAAAACCCATTTTGAACCCCGTAGCACTACAGCTTAAGTGCGGCGGCCGCAGCCATACCTACGAGGCGCCCCGAACCACCGTGCCGCCAACAAGGCGGCTAAGTTTAGTGAGCGACGTCGTTTAGCTCGAGCAAGTGAACGCTAGACCAAACACGACGTTGCACGTGGAGCGTCTGCCTTCAGCAAATCTCGAACAGCAGAGCGAACGTACGCTGAGCCACCACCACGAACAGCACCGAGCTGGTTGGAAGCGAGCGCCTAAAAAGCTGACGGTAATGCGGCCCTTTTCCACAAACTCGAGTGAGTGCGAGGGCAGCGAGCAAACGCGACTCCGCCCTAACGGCAGCCGTCGACGGCCGGCGTCGAGCTGCGTGTGACCGATTGACGGGGAAGAGAACTGTAATGGCGACCACTTTTCACAGATTCGGTTCGGACGCTAGCTAAGCTATGCCTGCCCGTGTCGTTGCACTTACAGCGCGCGACATACTATAACCAAGCTTGTAACAAGTAATCACAGCATGTTTTTCATGACTCGAAAAACAGCGACGAGGTCTCCGCCCAATATCGTCAGCGCTGAGCTCATCACGACGGCCAACACAGGCGAGCACTCGATCAGTGAGCGCACGAGACGGCCTATCTCCAGGCGAACTGCAGACGCCCAAGCTGACCTTCGTTCGCGGTGCATTTCGTGCGTGCAATATACAACACGACCAAGCCCGTTGCCGGGAAGCGTGATCCGTATCGCACAAGCGACAAGTACGGCAGAATGAAGAATGATCACCCACTTGTGAAAAAATCCTGCGCTGACGTCCCGCCGCGGTGGTCTAGTGGCTAAGGTACTCGGCTGCTGACCCGCAGGTCGCGGGTTCAATTCCCGGCTGCGGCGGCTGCATTTCCGATGGAGGCGGAAATGTTGTAGGCCCGTGTACTCAGATTTGGGTGCACGTTAAAGAACCCCAGGTGGTCAAAATTTCCGGAGCCCTCCACTACGGCGTCTCTCATAATCAAATAGTGGTTTTGGGACGTTAAATCCCACAAATCAATCAATCCTGCGCTGATTTCTGCCCTGTGTCAGACTGAAATATTATGTCCCATAGGCCTGCTTCGTTCTCAGCCACCATGTTGACCCAATGGGAGATGTTGTGAGTTAGGCGTGACTGTCTTGACTACGGCGTCTGGCTTAGTCAGCGTGGCGTGGCGACGTGTCGAGACTTGCTCCTGACTTCCTGGGTGCAGCGAAACGTCAAAGAAGCAGCGCACGCTTGCTCAAACGTACACACAAGGCACTACGGCATAATTCCTAGATCGTCGAGCTCTCCGAGCGCAAAGGAACGCCAACAGTCATCAGCGAAATAAGGGGGAAGACCGAGCCAAGACGAAAGAGGACGGCTAGTTTTTTCGACAACTGTTGGCGCGAGGCCCGCATCTACCACGCGGTTCATCCTTTTGGAGACTAAGGACGCGTTCACACTTAGGAAGTGAAGAGAAAACGAAAACGCCAGCGCAGCCGGAAAACCACGACCACGCGCGCGAGGTTGATCACATTCATTCTTCCCCATTCCACCGCCACTACCATCGCTATCTTGATAATTATTAAATGCGAAGCATTTCTTAGCAACTTCGGAGACTTTGAACGTATCTATCTATCTATCTATCTATCTATCTATCTACCCGCCTACGACTTTTAGCTCTCCTCGCCGTTTCAATAATGGTATCAATACCAAATTTGGTATGGCATAACATGACTAGTCATAACATGAAAATCATGGCATGTAGGTCATGCATAGCATGATTTGTGTTTAATGGTCCTGCAGCTCTTGCGGTGGTTTCGTTCACATGGCATGATGCAAAACTGGTATCGTATGACATGATTGCATGACGAACACAAGCGACAAACCCTGACATGAAAATCATGACATGCGTGTCATGTAACAACGTGGCTACGTGCCGCGCTCATGACGCACTCGCGGCCATTTCGCTAGCGTAACATATACCAAATTTGGTAAAACGGGACATGAGTGCATGACCAAGATATATGACTGGTGCAAACATGATTGTTATGCGATGGGTGTCATGTTAGAACATTATTATACATGCAACTCATATGATGCACTCGCGGCCGTTTCGTTAGCTTCACATGTACCAAATTTGGTATTACGGGACGTGAATGGATGACGAAAGTATAATTATTGTGCAAACATGATAACCATGAGATGCGTGTCATGTAATAACATGACTACATGCTACATTCATGATGCACCCGCAGCCGTTTTGCTAGCTTCACATGTACCAAATTTGGTATTACGGAACGTCAACGGATGACATAGATAAAGACGCATCGAAATATGGTAATCACGACATGCGTGTCATGTCACAACATGACTACATGCCACGCTAATGATGCGCTAGCGGCCGTTTCAACGGGTTCTCAGATGCCAAATTTGGTATTCCGCGACGTCTGTGGATGACGAATGTATGTGACGGGTGGAAACATAATAATCATGAGTTTTGTGTCATGTGAGAACATGACTACATGCCACAGTCTAGGCGCCAATACATTTCGACAGCGCGCCGTGCGCGTGCTCGCCAGTGTTCGTTTCGTCGCGTCACTCTCGCGTTGCCACGCTAGGCACCGGTCCTGCCATATACTCACAGGCGCACGCCGCACTGCGTTGCTTTGACGCATGCGCGTTTCAGCGCGTCTGACGTTCCTTCGGCACGAAAATATGGAGACGCAGTGTTGTCTGGGTAACGCATCGGCGCGAAACGCACCATGTCGTTATTTCGAGCTGGTTGCTGTCGGGCCACGCCGACGAACCCTGGTAGCGCTGGTCGCATTTTGCTAACGTAGCGTCGCTGTGCCCAGCGTTCACGCGCGTCAACGCTACATAGGAGTATATTGTGCCCTTCATGACGCGCTTGTAGCCGTTTGGCTAGCTCCACATATACCACATTTGGTATTACGTGACGTCAATAAATGATGAAATATATGACTGTTGCAAACATGATAATCCTGAAACAAGTGTCATGTAAAAACATGACAACAAACCACGCTAATAGCGTGCTCGCGGCCGTTTCACAAGCTCCACATATACTAAACTTGGTATCACGTGACGTGAATAGATGAAAAAATAAACGACACATCCAAACATGATAATCATCACACGGAAGTCATGTACAACATCATTTACTTCCACCTGATAACGTTGTGCTGATTTGAAAGTGACATAATAACGTTTCTCATTTATGTTTCGCATATCATCAATTCCCACTGTACGTGGGATCTGCCTTTTTTTTTACTTTGCCTGTTTTCTGAGAACTAAACTTCAAAATCTTGTTAATATCACAAATTATTGAAAAGAAACAGCTCGCAACTTTCCTAACGTTGTTTCGGGAGGTATGCCAGCAGAAAGAACACAAGCAAACGCACCGGCAGCGGCGGCGCGGTTTCAACCGGCTGCACACAAAAGTGAGACTTGTTGGGGCATGCTGACTCGCTGCCGCTGCACCGTCGACTTCCAGAGTCCTCGGCGATCGTAATCCAAGTCAGGCTCTCAATGAACGTGTCTTTGTTGACGCCATAAGCTTCATCGTGCTGCACGGGTAGTTAGCGATTTGAGCCGACGCCTGCTCCGCCATTTCGGATCTCCGGCCGGCTGATTAAGTCACGTAGTTTTATCTAGCGCAGCCAAGGCTTTGAAGGTGAAAGCCGATGCAGTTTCACGTGGCGGGGAAATTGGTCTCGGAGCGACTCTTGCACGCTGTCCAAGTGGCATGGTTTTCCGGCCGCTTGGGCGGCGAAACGAGCCAGTCTCCGGAATGTATCGCCGGTCTCGCTCTCTTCAAGGCCAAATGTGAACGCACCCTAAGTGTTTCACCCGCGCTACGCCCCCCTCTGTAGTCACTCTCCAACAGTCTATACGTTCATCACGCGCGTCTATTGAGCTTCATTACTCCTTTTTTCGAGTAATTTTGCATTATAGTGTACTTGAAGTGTTTACTAGACGGACGGACGGATGGATGGACTCACGGATGGACAGACGGATGCATGGATGAACGGGAAGGCAGACAAACGGACGAACAGACGGACGCATTGACGGACGAACAGACGCATGGACGGAGGCATGGACGGATGGATGGATGCACAGACGGACATGCGGACAGATGGATAGATGCACGGATCGACCTATGGATGGACGCACGATCGCGGACGCAAAAAAGGACGGACGGACGCATGGATGGACGCATGAAGGGACAGGCGGACGGACACACGGATAAACGACGCTTCACCCCACTCATCATCATTCACTCTGCCGATATGGTGTGATTTTCTTATAGCTACTGGTGCAAGAACATATCCGTATACGTGGGAAGCGCAATGTAGCGATAAGCCCTGTCAGCAACTAAGATTTCCTGTCTAGATTTGTCGAGTGTACCACACTTGATGGTGAACAGAATATTATAAAATGCACAAGCGTGTAAATGTAAAAGGTAGTACTGAACTCAATGCACACATATGCGCACTTTCTACGATCATTTTCTCTGCCATTATCTGATTAATCTCCCGGCCTTACTTTTTCTCTCTTTTCCCTATTTATTGTTGTATGCAAATGAAAACAAGCAAATAAATAGTTCAGTCACGCTACAGCAGTGCGTAGCAAGCAGACCACAAGCTCAAAACCTAGAAACAACACAGAAAAGCGTCTTTAAAAACCAAACTAGCGCAGAATAAAAGCTTTTTTTCGACAACCTGACCTCGAGCCTGGATTATATTTATTATGTTCATTCTTCGTAAGTTGAAAGACGTCCGCATGGCTGAGGCTTTTCCTAGTGACTTTACGAAGCGCCATTAGATTTATGTCTGTTCCCGTACAAACAGGCCGCGATAAAATTCCAGTGAATGCCTTAAAAACCCTTCTTTTTTGCATGCACCGAACACTCCATTATACGTGAGGGGTCAGTGTGTTGGCACAAACCTGAGATAAGCTTTCGAATGCCAAGCGCTGTCGGCTTGATCGCTCAATAGGTTCAATGAGTTCATTTTTTAGAGAATCCTGCTGATAGAACACATATCGTAACCTTCGCTGCACTTTTTGTAATGCAGCAATCTTGTGTAATCCTTTTTCAACGCAAAAGGACGGTGTTCGTGGCTTACTTACAGTTGCCGAAAAAAGAACTTCACTGGCCAATTATCCAAGACGATAATTCTGTCCACATCTACCTCTCTGTCCTGCCTGCTTTTATTTATTTCAGAGAAACGCTGTGGAAATCCGTAGTGCGTAGTTAAAACAAGGAAAACAAAATTGTAATGTGAAAATTATTTTATTGATTGATGAAGGAACGAGACGTAGAGGTAGAAACATTACGTTGTGGCGTACATGTGCGTCACTTGCTTTTGTTGGCACTGATTTTTTTCAGAATAATTTAGTGATATATACATCACGTAGAAATTCAGACCACTAGCCCAATTGTGTTCGAAGCGCCCTTCGGAGTGAATTGGGGCCTCTAGATTTTCCAGAGGATGATTCTTTATCGCGTGCCGAAAAGGATGTAGTGCAACGATCAATATAATTGCGCCAGCGTTACCACTTGTAACCGTAACCTCCATATCCGTATCCTCCGTAGCCGCCGTAACCACTGCCGAGGCCGGAGTGGGCAATCAGAGCGCCTCCATTGTGCAGCTTGTTGACGTGATGCACCGTCTTCACCAGGAAGGCCGGTCCAGCTACTGGCCTTTGTGAAGGCAGGCCCCCCACTCAGAATTGCCACACTGCTGCCGACGCCGAGGCCGGTGACACCGTAGCCACCACCTAGCCCATAGCCGAGACCATAACCTCCATAGCCAAGAGCGTAGCCTCCGTAGCCATGACCGTAGCCAAGACCGATGCCACCGGCTGATGCAGTGGCGAGGATGGCGCAGAGAACAGCTGCAATGGTCTGTATCGGATGAAGGAGCAAACAAAAATTTTGTCAGAAGTCATTTCAATGTTTTTGTTTCTTCCTTTGAAGCCATTGTAAGGAGACTTATCTAACTCTTACAGAAGAACAAACTTATTACGCCTTAGAATTGTCATTTTATCGATATATGCCTCATGTACGAGCTTCACTAAAACAACAGTATCTCCACAAACTATTGTAAGCTCAAATAGTTGCTGACATCGTTTCAGAGTCGCGAAGGAAAACATGACCCCTCCACCTGTCGTCCTCCCCCCACACCGAAAAAAGAAGATCAGCATTTGCACTGCGCTCTGTTCCTAAAGGCGTCCGTGAAAAGAGGTCAGAACGAGGCGAGGGGGCACTGCTGCAAGTATTCACCCCCTTCCGCCCAACTATGCGCCCTATACTTCATGGCTACGCCACTGGTAGAAATCTCTCTTCCGTTATTATGCTTTAAAGCCAACAGCAAGGCAGCAGACATGCGGGGACCACCCATATAATGGTGTCTCTGATTTCACTGTACATATTTGGTGATATGATTGTTGTCAGCCGCATTGATAAAGGCAAAGCGCTCACGAAAATTCATGGTGTGGAATCGACCCAATGCTTCGAAAATTCTAATCATGCTACCCCTCACAGGCCAAACAGATGCATATCCATCTATTCAGCAGTTTTAAATATTATAGCTCCAACATGAAGTGCCACGTGTGCTATATTTGTTAAAACGAGTGTTCCCCGCTATCTTAGCCCTGTGTCTTGCTCTGACAGCTCCGGGGCGGGTTGTTGGATAAGCATGTGTCACTGAACGCACGACAATCTTGAAGAACTCACCAGTGTGTTCATGTCGGCTGAGACTACGGCGACTGCTGCTCAGGTGCTGATGGCTGCGTGTCTTTGGGTACTCCTTAAATACTCCACACCGAATGAGGGAAAACATGGTACGGCAGCAACGAGAGTCACGTATTCGGAACACTCTCGGTCAGTGGTATCATGTCACCCATCTTCCTCTCACCTCCAATTTAAAAGCTAGAAAAAACAAATGCAAGCATCAGCTTTTCAGTGCCATTTTTTCTCCTTATGCAGGGCGTTGTCGCGGGCCTACAGTGGAGCATCTGCTGCGCAAGCGGAGAGGGAAAATTCGAACGTGCCATAGTGCGGATTGTAATCACGCGCACAGTCGGACCTCATCTCGTTATCTCGTTCTACAGATATGCACCCGTTGGCTATGGATGCAAATTGCAACACTTACATTTGCCTTTCCTTCCCACTTTCTTGGGAGGAAGAATATTGTTCATGCGCTCGAGCATATCAAAACGGAAGCGCTTATCAGTGAAGTAACATTTTAGAGTGAAAGGCAGAAATTGTTGCCACAGGCGTTATGCTTCCGTTACGGTAGGTGGCACGATGCACGCACGCGTGGAAAAGCTCTGGTTTACATCTTGCTATTGCTAGAAACAGACTTCGCCGAGCCTGTCGAAACAAAGAGAGCGAAATAATTTCAGCAAATATTTTCATTCGACGCTTCCTTCCTATTTTCGTTTACTGTTCTACAACAAAGTGCGACTGTTCTTCTCAAACGCAGACCCTTTGAAATTAGCACAAGTACAAAAGACATGCACCGGGAAGTACACTAAACACTTAGGTAGAAAGTAAAAGTTGCTGCTGGTTCCGTAATACTCGATTGAAAGTAGAGTGCATATAGTTTATCGAAGACATGCCCTCATACAGTTTAAGCTATTCTGCAAGATATATCAGAACGCAGCTCAGAGAGCTGAAGTAGGTCGACACAAATAACACGGCATAAAGTACGAAGACTAAAAGTGTATCATAAGATATTATGCACATGAAAAATTTGTAGAACGCTTGAGCTACATATTCAAACGGAGATCACGATAGCGGAAGCGAGCCTCGAGTGCATCGCCCTCCGAACTTCTCGCGTGTTTCGTTTTTCTGAGTGTACCTCAACCGTGCCGTGAGGAAGCCAATGACCATGCGCGTAATATTGGCCGTTTCAATGTATCATGCAATGCCGAATGAAGGCAAAGTTGTCAAGTTCCCACTAAGCCATATTTATGCGTGTGGCGTATCACCCAAATGCCCACTACGCGTCTGTTCGGCAACACGCGATGCTGTACAAAGCTGTTCACTTTGTTAATGAGTATTGATGATGATTAAAAATGTCGGAGAGCTCCAATGAGCCGACTAATCACTGGCTTGATGGTAAGCACACATGATCTGACGCCTCAGCCCAATTTCACTTTTCTGACACCGAATGCAAGAAGTGTTAAAAGACTCCCTCCACTACATGACATTGATTTAATTTATTTGATGGCCAATTTCAACAAATATGGCTTTGTGGTAGAACAGCTGCTCCTCATGCAGATAGCCTGCGCGTGATCCTCGCTTGGACTGATAAAATTATCTGATTACTTTCATCTGCATCTTTCTTCCTTTATCAGTCACGGAGAAGATGATCTTTTGTCAGAATTTTCAACGTCATTGCCGAAGCCGAAATTCTTGAGAACCGAGCTTTTCAATGCTATCGCATCCAAAATGTATAATGATCTGCTTCGACAAACAGCCGTGATAGCTTTGTACACTTAGCAAACGGCATGAAACAAGCGTAAGAAATGTGGAACACATCTATACCTAGAGCTATACCACGGTGAACATCCTTGCTAATTGATGAGCCTGTAGGAGGTCCCGCGCTGAATAAGAAAGTTTTGCTGATGGTATCCTGCTGCGTTACGCATGATGGGGGTGTCCTGCTTCCGAACAAGTATACGCTGGACGCAGTTGTCGACGGTGTCCTGCTGCGTTGGGTACAGTGATGTCTCGCGTTCCGTACAACTACGCCGTATAGAGTTGTAAGTAAAGTAATCGATTATTTGCATCCAAGCACATACTTCGCCATATAACATATTACTTTTTCGATGCTGTAGAATATGTGTCCACTTGAACAACATTTTCTTGTAATTGAGTACAGGTAATCCACCACCTTTTTTCAAAAAAAAAGAGCTCAAAGTACTCCAGTTCTACAGTTCTCGGTCCTCAAATGTTTTGACTGCTGTGTAGGGACCCACAGTCCTGTACGACAAGTGTGCATTTACACAGGCTATTCTTAGAGAGCAGTGGTCAGGTGCCCATTGCTACGTAAGCAGCGTCACTCTTAGTGGGGGACAAGTTCTATTGAGTGCTTGTCACACGGAGTGAGCCCGAATACCGCGTACAGCAGGTGTGGGTGTCAAACAAAAAATGATGCATGCGCTGTAGAAATTTAGTGAAAAAATAAGAATACTAGTAGGCAGAGCGCCGACTCTCCTTACATACATCAGCAGGTTATATATCAGCAATGTAGACAATAACTTCGGAATCTACCAGGCATATTTAACGATTAGAAAATTAGATAGCGAGTATAGCGACCATAAAAAGGCCCACGATTGACGTTTCACGAACATTAATGTCTATTTGAAAAGCAGTTCCGGTACCTCGCATGGCTCTGTGGTAGAATAATTGACTTCCACGCAGAATGCTGTAGCTCTGTTTATGATGGGACCCTCACATTTATACCTTGCATTCGTCTGGTGAAGGCTGCCATTCTGAGCTTTTACCTTACGATCCCGCGTTAAAATTACCCGCGTCTGTTGGTTTAAATGAGCTTTCTTTCATCTGTGGCACATACTCACTCGCGGGTATGTGCCACACGTCTGGTGGCCAGAGTTAGACGACGTCATGTCATCACCAGCGAGTCATAATTTACAAACCATTTCACCACCCCATACTAATTTTGGTTTACCCTAAGCTAAGCTGGGGATTACTAGAGCACCTAGACGTAAGCGACTGGAACCATGTCGGACCATTTATTTGACAAAAGCACTGTTAACAAAGAAGTTGCATATAAAACAAGGCATTCAATTTCGTTACGTAAGATTCAGTGTATTAATTCATTGACATCCATGTGTATGCGTATATGCAGCGTAATAAACAAGCGGAGTTCCATCGCAACACTCTTCTACACGCGCATCGGAGTCACTCGCCAGTGAGCGCCTTGACATAGGGGATTTACCTTGACCCACTCTCTGTGAGCGCCATCTGTCGCATCAAGCGGAAACAGCCCGGGCGGCACACAGTTGGGCTAGACTGCACTTTTGGGCAGTCTAGCCCTGCCGTGGGAGTCGAATACAATCTGGACGCGATGTCGGGCTCCCTGTCATCCCGTTACTTATTCTTACACTGTGGCCTTTTTGCTTATTTCACGATAGTGGTTAGGGACACCGGCGGCAGCGGCGGTGACGACTGCGGTGGAAGACAACTACGGCACCTCACGTTACCCAAGTTTTGATCTCATGACAGCTATCGCTGTAAAACTAGTAAATAGGAGACGTCTTATCCGCCTCCTTCAGCGCTCGCCGAAACCACCCCAACACGCAACTGTCTGGGGTCGAGATAGGGAGAAGGAGATCCGCCGAGTTAGACGAGCAATATATAATGGGTCGTGGAGGCGCGTTAGATGTTATAAGCGCGAAGAGCGTCTCGAAGTTTTGATGTGTATTACCGCAGGCGCGTTGCTTTTGTTCGCTGCAAACTCACCTCTTACTCCGCCCTTCCCTAATTTTGCAATACTCTCTCCGCCCACCTGTCCAGACGCATGAGCGTCTTCGCCCGAAACTGTCGGCAAGGGTGTCCAGATCAGCCCAGCACACAGTAGTACGGGATAACCTCTGTGCGCTCTTCCTTCATGCAGAGAGGAAAGAACAAACTTTTGAAAGCATTGGTTCCGAAAGCCACCTGAAGCACAAAAGCCTACGTCACCACAGCCATGGCGGGGCCTCTCCGATTCCTGGAGAAATTCCACGCGCCCAGCTCAACCTACGTTCGAGGTTTTCTAAGGTGGGAGAGGGGAGCTTGTCAGGTGGCGCCGCCACTGCCGCATGTGTAGGCGGCTAGAGAAGCACTACGATAATGCATTACCAAAGAGGCTCCTGCGTCCTGCGATTAACGCTTGTGCAGCTCTTGTTTGTGAAAAGCAACATACATCAATTTTCTTATCTCGCTTTCTTTTCAACACCAACCGCTTCAGAACCAACCATCGAATCGCGACTCGGGTTTTAGAACTAAATGGCGAATCGCTCATCTAGCTCTTAGCCCTCAGATGCAAATTTCGATCAATAAAATTAATGTTACTTTTACACCTTGTACTGTTTGCGACGTTTATTGCAGCATCTAAAAATGTCGCGAACGCTCAAACACTTTTTATGACGTAAGATTGGTCACCAAAGACCAGGTTACCAAATGCCGAACCCTTCCAAAACATTCGAGAGATCAAGCTTTGGAGATCAGTCGTTTCCGAATCTCGGGCTGGAAGCTTGTCATCCCGCATTCCCAGTGCTCCAAGGCGGAATGATTGATTGCTATCGCTATCTCTATTATTTTGTAAGTTCACTTGATTCCTACGCGTGAGCCCATATCCGGGCTCACATAACCAAGCAAAGAGGACATCAGGAAGTATTTTTGTACACAGTTAACAGCTACTACTGTATACCATGCTCAAATTAGTTATGTAGGTTTTACCAGATGCTCTATCGATGTCGAAGGCCACAATGCTTTCTCCAAGTCGACCTTTAGTAAAACTAAGCCAAGGGTATGCGTGATGTAAAAGTTTCAGCAACTTGCGAATTTGTAAACGAGAAACAGCGGCACAAGTCGGAGCACGCAGAAATGCATTATCGCAACGATATCGAAGGGAGAAAGAAATGATACTCGCACGTTGGTTTTCACTAGTACCCTACACGATAGTACTGAATGCTCTATGCGTGATCTGATTCTTATCTCACGAGCAGTTTAGTACCAGACAAACGTAAATAACTGTTGCGACAAGGGAGACATTGTGCCCCGCTGCGGGGGTCTAGTGGCTAAGGTACTCGACTGCTGATCCGCAGGTCGCGGGTTCGAATCCCGGCTGCGGCGGCTGCATTTCCGATGGAGGCGGAAATGAAGGAGGCCCGTGTGCTCAGATTTGTGTGCATGTTAAAGAACCCCAAGTGGTCTAAATTTCCGGAGCCCTCCACTACGGCGTCTCTCATAATCATATGGTGGTTTTGGGACATTAAACCCTAAAAAAAAGGGAGACATTGCATACCTGCGCACCTGTAAACACAGACTTCTCACTTCGTCCTTACTGTACTGAGGCTCGCTGGACAAGTGTGAGTGCTGACGAGCACTGCAGCCCTGTCTTCTATATTGGATGCAAAAGCACAAAGTGCCTGAGCAGTAATGCACTGTTTCATCTAATACCCACAGGTCTTGAGCGTTTTGTTACTATACTATGTGTGGCAGTAGAAATGCTCTTATGCGAATTACTGGGGCAGTTTTACTGCTTGATATATGTCACAAAGCCACTACCCACCCACCCACACAAAGCCGCAACCCACCCACCCAACCACCCACCCACCCACCCACCCACCCGCTAGCGTAACTAACATGAAATCAATTATTTACATTCCTTTACTCGCTGCACGCCGTAAGATATCCCGTCTCGTACTCTTCCACAAAATTTACAACTCCCTTCTGCGTTCACTTTTAATAACCCCACCATCATACATTTAAACTCGTACTGACCATGCGCAGAAAGTTGCTGTTCCTCGCTTCAAGACATCAACATATTCCTACTCATTCCTGCCTAAAACTTGCAAGGATCGGAACTACCTCCCACAATCAGTTGCATCCATCACCTCGCCTTGTAGTTTTAAAACATCGCTCGATAACATACTTGATGTTGTAAATGTAAACGTTTGATTTTGTTGTTAGTTTTATTGTATAATCTTCTGGCTGTATAACATAGTTGCAGTTGATAATAGTTGCTTTCCAGTGTTTAATAATATTCTGGTGTCTTGTCTATGTATTCTTTTCTTTAACATTGTTCGTCAGTGCCCGCTCCCCTCTGCAATGCTGTAAAGCCCTGAGGGTACAATAAATAAATAAATAAATAAACTAATAAATAAATAAATAAATAAATAAATCTGCTCACTGGTGAGCAGACGGTGAGCAGATGATCAAGGGTAGAAGTTCATCTGCTCACCAGCTTTTAGGTTTGTGGCCAAGAAATAGGTAGCTGTTATCATTTGAATTGTCTTTCGATGTTTGTTACAGTGCAATAGTTATTTGATATGTGTGTCTCTGCAGGTCACACTGACAAGAGGCCCTTTTCTTCCCCTCTATATGAGACCTTCAGCTGGTCTGCTTCTACTTATCCGAAGGAGTTGCCGGTGGAGCTTTTCTTGCGCAACAAGATATCACCCGTTTCAGTAGCTCTTGTCTCCAAAAATAACGGCATCATCAAGATGAAGAACCCGAAAGCGATTCCAGCGGTACTATGGCTGGCGACGGCCCATTTCATGTGAATAACCGAAGTGCGCTAGTTTGGCTGAGAGAGATACTCTGAATTTTACCGCATCAGTCTTGTGTACAACATCTGCGGAAGTGCTCGATGTTTGCATTGCATCGGGGAAGCGCGTTCACATCACCTCATTTAGCTCACACCACAGGTCTAGTCCGTAATGTAGATAGCTGTATGACACCCTCTGAGGTACTGTAATTGTTCTCGCCCGCAAGTGTTTTTTTAGCCCATTGGTGTAGACGGATGGTTTACAGGAGCAAATTGTGTCGCAGTGACCTTCGCAGGGTAAATCGGACTATCAGAAATTAGGTCCTTGCTGAATGAGGGTAAAATCAATAATGACGCATAAGACAATTTAGGTAAAACTGTAGTAAAAAACGAAGGCACTAGAAATTGATGAACTAATACAATTTGTGGAACAAACAGCAGAACAATGTATATTGGCAGAAAGAATCGAAAAAAAAGAGACCCAGACACAAAAACAGACAACCCATTTAATCGAAATATAGGTGGATAGGCATGTGCTGCATATGTATGGTACTACACATAATCAACTGGCAAGTGAAGAGTCGAAGAATTTTCTACTGTTGATTTCAATGGTCGGTGCATCTAGGGCATTCCACTCAATGACCGTTCGTGAAAATAAAGAAAAATAAAAACAATAGTAGTCGTTTGTTGTGAAATGATTGCAAAACAATGTCGCAGTCTGGTATCTTACCCTTGAAATGATCATAGTTGGATATACTGCCTTTCATATGACCTTCAACATTTTTAAACATAAGACGCAAACGCGCGATATTATTCCTCTCCTGAGTGTGCTTCAGATTAGCCTTTGCCACTAAGCCTGAGACCGAGATCCTACAATAGCGATTAAAAACAAATGTTACGGCTTTGTTTTCGACATTTTGGTGTTCATTATTATTAGACTAAGTAATGGAGTCCCTAGCAATATTAGCGCACTTTAGAATATGCAAAAAGAGTGTTTTAAATGCTACAAGCTTTGTATCACAAAAAGAATGGCGAAGGGAGCGTTACAAGTAATGAAGTTAGGACATTGCTTTGTTAGTGATCACTGTTATATGATCATTTCAGCGCAAGTCACTGCTAATGTGAAGACCAAGGTGCTTGTAGCGCTCGCTGCAAGATAATATAGTATGGTCAGTTGCATAGTCAAATAAGTGTAGATGGGCTTTATTTTCGATAGACATGACAAAACTTTTTTTATGATTACAGATGAAGTCACTATGAATTATAGCGGCCTTATCAAAGAAAAAGTGCAGCACTTAGAGAACATAAATACAGATCCTTCAGCGCTAAAGCACTTCGATCCTCTTTGTCCTAAAAAGACGCTTCTCCTGTCCATTCAAAACCAAAAAATACCTTAAGGACAGCCAGTTTAAAACAGATTTTCTTTAAAGCTATTCTAAGTAATGTTGTCCCCGAGGTTATAACAACGAAACCATGGGGTCAATTGAATGTCTTCAATGGAATTGCCAATCGATTCGCGCAACAGTAATTGATTTGATATAATTGGCATTAAAATTCTCTCCAGAAATGGTTACATTACAGAAAACTTGCCTTTCAATGCAGCAATCTTTTCAACTAAATAGCTTCAGAACTATCCACCTAAGCCATTTATAAAAAGGCTGAAGTTTTGCCATTGTTTTTATTAATAAAATAAGTCACAAATAAGAAATATCGTCTAAGCATATGTTACCTAAGAGGGAAATAATCGCTTTAGAAATGACTTTGCCTGGCTGCATGTTTTTTTTCCTATTTAATGCATACTTTCCCACAGGCGTATTTGATACCTTATAATTGGACGATGCACTGAATTGTGGTTATAGAAATCAAATTCTTGTTGGTGGCTATGTTTCACACCATACGTGTTGGGGTGTCCGAACTGATCGGTGAGGTAAAAAGATTGTGGGAGAGGACAGCAGATGACAACCTGTGTTGCACGTACTCAAGAACGCCAACATTTAATTGTGATCGGTCTCGCTTAGCCTTGAATTTGAGTTTTGTGAGTTCTTCACTCACTATTTTATCATGAACTGCAGAAAGTTTTTCTACCAACAGCGATCATGTGCCCATTATATATGAGATAGCCTGCCTCATAACACCATGATGCTTTCACACTCCAGTGAAAACTCCAATGTTTATAATTAAAATAAATTAGAAAAACATTTCGAGTCTGCTTTGACCATCTGACCCCAGCAAGTAGATATGAAAGCCATGAGAGTAAGCGCAATGATGAACACATTGGGGACCCTAAAGCTTGGCCTTCAGTAGTTCAACGTGACAGCGACATCCTCTTCCAGGTGGCTACTTGGGAGAGGATGACTCTGTCGCGTTCAGCTACTGAACATCCTCTCCCAAGTGAGTACTTGGGAGATTATCACCAACTATGTGGATTTACAAAGGGAATGGGCACTGTAGTGTTTGTGCCTTTCCTACTGGGTGACCGGCTTTCAACCATGGAGCCATTATTATAATCGCATATTTGGGTGCTCGTTCTGAATGAATGCTTGTACGACGCAATATTTCTACCATATTTCATGTTGCATTGTGAAGCATATATACAGAACGCGTGTGTTTGTGAAGCATGAAAGCTACTTTCACTGCATTTTCAAGCAGAGGAAGTTCTTTTGACTGTCTTCACAAGCAGAGGCGTTGCCGCATGATAGAACATCCGCATTTTTCGGTAACTCTCACAACCAACGATGCAAACGCCGAAATTTCTGCAACAACAGCACTTTAACGCTATCGTGTTAAAAAACGTACAAAAGAGCAGAATTAGTCGTTGAATGTGCAAGAACACATCCCGTATTTCATGGTGTCATTCTGTCTAAGCACGGGATTTTCCGGCAACAGTGAGCAGCCAGGAAAAAACTCATGTATAAACTGTGCTGCCAAAAACTGGTCTCAATATAAGTTTTTCAGTGCCAGTTTCAAACGCACAGTTCTTTGTGTAAGAAAGAATATGATAGCGATTACCATGATTTTCTCTCAGAACATAAAAACAAAAAGGCGCCCTTTTGGTTTAGGAGAACGCGTAAAAGTTCGCCAAGTCCAAATAATGTTGGTAGTGAGACTATGAATTTTAAAGTATTGAAACAATCTCTATATATCATAGCTACAGGCCTAGTGAGTTGACTTGAATTCACTAAAACGTACGGTTTCCCAAAACCATCGGTATCAATCGAATTTACTAAAGTTACGTTGGAAGAATTAGCTCAGGTGATTCAAGATATGCCCACGGTAGCTTCAGGTCCAGATGGAATTACAGCTCCTGTGATAAAACAATTCGTTAAACGATCACCATGAGACCTCATAAACACTGGAAAATTCTCGTTCAGATATACCTGAATTCCACGCCTGAAAAATGGCCAAAATATTTCTAATATAAAAAAGACAAAGATTCAGCCATAACATTTAAAACATTCGACCCAGTTTTCTTATTTCAAATATGATGAAGCTCATTGAGATGGTGCTGCCAAAAAGTGTTACACTATGGATGGGGGAATTATTGTTATTGATATATATCCTAAAGGCCCATTCAGGAATTACATAGTAGGGGTGGAAGGCGTTAGCTGTACAATTGGGTTGCAAATCAAACCATTGTTAGGATATAATAAAACTGGTAAACAAATGAAATTCACTTACACAGTGGGAGATTGAAAAAGGGAAAAATTGTTGACAAGAATGGAAACCTAATAAGTGGTACACAGCTGTAGTGCGAAAAAGTATAAAAATGTACAGAATGCCTAGAAAAAAGAAAATTGATTCACTATAAAAGAAGAGTAAAAATAAATGCGTACATGCACTACAAATACGCATAAATAGGTTGGTCATATGTCGAACAAAACGTTCAACTTGTTTACTAAAGCGGCATGATCAATGATTGAAGCGATGTTCTCCGGCAGTGTGTTCCAGGACTATATCGCTCGAAGTAATGCTGACTGTTGATGTATATTGTTGTGTCCAAGGCAAGGCTGTATTTCGAACTGTGTATATTACTTTTTGAAAAATTATGAGGTGTGTTTATGTGGGCTTCACGAAAGCAGGTTTTACTAATATAAAATGTATGAAAATGTCACAACAGTGACGAGGGTATGCGTTTTCCAAGAGTGGTATTGAAAGTGAGTTTTCAATATTCGTAATTCTTTAGTTGCGAGAATACTGCTTGGTGATAAATCTTGCTACTTTATTTTCTATTGACTTCAGTTGATTGATGAGATACAATTGATTTGGGTTCAGGATAACGGATGCTTATTCCATCTCTGAACGAACAAATGTAAGGTAGGCTAGCGTTTTAGTGGTAGAGGTTGCCAAGTACAGGTTTCCTTTCATAAATACGAGTGCTTTTGACGCCTTACTGGTTATGATATCTATGTGTTCATGCCATGATAGGTCAGCTCATAAATCAATTCCGAGATGTTGAAACATAGATACTTTTTCAACGGGTACACCTTTAATTTTTTTATTCGCTCTATTCCGTTTATTGTGCTCTTGCCTACCTCGTAACCTTAGTTTTGAAGGTCTTAATTTGCATTAGCCATTGATGACTCCAAATTGCGTGTTGTTTAGTATCGAACTGTAATGATTCTTTAGCTTCGGTGCTGTCAATTGTTCTGTGAATGACGCAGTCATCTGCAAATAACCAGATTGTAGAATATAAACCATGTCCAATGTCGTTGATTTAAATGAGAAACAAGATCGGTCCCAGGATCAAACAATGGGGATTAACACACTTCTTAAGTGATAGTGAAGAGATATGTCCATTCACATAAACTGATTGGGCGCGGTTGGTCAGAAAATTTGTTATCCATGTAATGATTTTCCTATTGATGTTCAGATTCGCTCCCTTCAACATGAAGTGGATGTGTGGAACCTTGTAGAATGCTTTTGCACAGTCAATATATCCGGCGTCAATTTTAAAACTGGCTTAAATGGCTTCGTATAAATCTTTTAGGACAGTTGAATTTCACTTCAACGACCTTGAAAGAAACCAAGCTGACTGTTGGAAAAAATGTGTTCTGATAAAAATTGCATCATGGTGGTTGAAATGATGTACTGTAGTAATTTACAGCATAGGATCGTTGGTGAAGGCGTCCTGTCTCTAGATACTTATAGTGAATCGCCGAATTTTAAAAATGGAACCACGCGCGCAGTTCTCGAGGTGTCAAGAACGCATTCATTGTCGACCGATTACTTAAACATTGCCAATAAAAGAGGTGATATAGCTGTTTGCGTCAGTTTGATAGTTCTGGCGCAGATGTTATCTTGTCCGGAATCTCAATTGACTGGAATGCGATCTATAGCATCCTCTACACCCTCTCGAAAAATTATTAGGTCAGTCATGCAGCTTTTAATTTAGAGAACTTGAGGTTCAGCAGTATGGGTTCTTCTGATGTAAAAGCCATAGAAAAGTTAGTCGTTTAGCTTGTGTGCAACGTCACACATCAAAAGTGGGTAACCGTTCTTCATTATTGACACAACGGACAAAGATTATGATTTATGATTCACAATTTCTCAAACTTTTAGGAGTTGTCTTCTAAAAGTTTTGATAAGTCGTAGTCGTAAAACTTCTTTTTCACTATGTCAATTTCCACTTTGCACACTCTTGACTGTTCATGATAGCATTCCCAGTCCTCGGTCACAGTCGAACATTTCGCCTTTCGATACATTTTTTTCTTATTGATGAAGTGTTTCACTTGTTTTGTACGCCTCATATTTTGTTCGAAGACTTGATGGTAATCTTTGGGATAAGCTTTTTTTTAAGTTTATGTACCTTATTTTCGAGGATTCACCAATTTGTATCTGTATCAAGATCGTAAAATGTCGTGAAACACCGCCTAGAAAATGATAGCAGGTCACAATTTAGTACGTGTGCATTGGCTCTCTTCTAGTCGTGCAGTGTTTCTTTTGTTTTGCGTGGTTTATTCACATTTTATGGTGTACTCGCAGTGGATAACATTGTGACCACTTATGTAGTCAAGGTCTCGTGATACCACTCTTTGGGGGTTTATAGTCAGCACAATATCTAACAGCGAAATACCACGCGTGAACGTGTCACCATCTGACTTAAGCTAAACAAAGAAAGTTTATCAAGGATCTACCGGCATTCCCGCCCTCTTGCGCCTTCAATAGGTGTGCATCGTAGCCAGTTGATTCAGGGATAGTTAAAATTATCTGCAAGTATAACTTCTGATTACCGATATTTGGTTGAATAATGTTTTACGAATATTGCCCCGCCGCGGTGGTCTAGTGGCTAAGGTACTCGGCTGCTGACCCGCAGGTCGCGGGTTCGATTCCCGGCTGCGGCGGCTGCATTTCCGATGGAGGCGGAAATGTTGTAGGCCCGTGTACTCAGATTTGGGTGCACGTTAAAGAACCCCAGGTGGTCAAAATTTCCGGAGCCCTCCACTACGGCGTCTCTCATAATCAAATAGTGGTTTTGGGACGTTAAACCCCACAAATCATCATCATGTTTTACGAATAGTAAAATATTTCAACACTATCTTAGAACTTCCCCGTCAAAGTGGTATAGTGGCTAAGGAACTTGGCTGCTGACCCGCTGGTCGCCGGATGGAATTCTGGCTGCGGCGGCTGCATTTTCGATCAAGACGGGGATTCTGTAGCCGTGTTCTCAGATTTGTGTGCACGTGAAAGAACCACGGATGGTATAAACTTCCGGAGTCCTCCACTATGGCATTTCTCATAATCATATGGTGGTTTTATTACGTTAAGCTGCACATATCAATCAATCAAAGTTAATAGAACTAGGTGGCTGGTAGCAAACTCCAACAACGAAAGTTCCAGTGGGTGATAACTGCAGCGCTATCCGCAATATTTCAGCGCCACACAAAGTGTCTACAATATACGCATTGAAGTTCCTGTTAACAGCAATGATAACGCCACCACCTCGTGATGTAGATATATATTTTGTAAATAAAGAAAAAATTTGATAGCGATATTCCACTGTCAGCTATGTCAACAGTCAGCCAAGTCTCGGTATCGAGGACTACTTCCGCGGAACAGCATTCGTAGAAAGTGTGCAGGTGATCTTGTTTGTTTAAAGGACTTCGAAAATTTGTTACTAAGACTGAAAACGAACGACTGGGATAGAGTTTTTTCGCATCACTTATTTTTATCGGGACAATGGTGATCTGAGAGCACTACCTCTCGGTTCACTGAGAAATCGAACGTGTAGTGTTTATTAGTAAGAATTTGCTTATCACGTACCAGCTCAAATTTCTTTTTTGGTTGGCACTTTGCCACGGAGAAAGCACGACGCTAATTTCTAATCTGATGCAGTCAAAAAAAAGAAAGCTAATAATAAATACAAACCAAATAAGTTCAGAGTAGATTGTTCAATATGGTTTGCGAACGCAGACTAGGAAAATCTGCATTCGACTTGCTTGCAAAAAAGACAACATGCTGCTCTAATAGCTTTAGACACAGCCAAATTATAAGACTGTGTGGAACACTCAGTTATGTTGGAAACATTACAGAGCCACAATTTTCCAAAATCAATATTTGCGTGGCTGAAGGAATTTCTGAGGGCAAAAAGTTTTACTGCTTTAATGGTGATTGTGCGTTGCCGAAGTTCAAGGAAATTTGCGGTGTCCACCTAGGCACTCTCTTGTCACCAATACTTTTTTACATATTAATGAGCTTAATCCCGAATCTGCAGGGTGTGAAGGTGTTGGTATATGCAGATGATATTGCATCTTTAGCGGCGGATAGTGACATATACTGTTTGTGTCAGAAGCTACAAACATATAAGATTATGCTGGAGATATCACTAAGGACAATGTATACAAAATGGTTTTGTTGATATTCCCATTAGCTGATCCCCTCACAATATCACTATGCTATACACAAGAGCCTGGTTCACAGGTTGAGCCGGTTAGATAATTAGGAGTAATTTATACTGGGTAAGTGAACTGGACTCCCTATATAGAGAGCATTGTATCTAAAGCAAAACGTGCCTTAGACAATCTTCGCAAATTGAGCAGCCGTCGATATGGATTACGCAGGACCGCACTGGTGTTGATAGACAAATTGGATATGCGACCAATATTAGATTTTGGGTGTGTAATTTTCTCAGGGGGCCCTGCTTACAAACTGAAGCCTCTGAATAGGCTGGAATCAAGAAGCCTTGTCATTGTCTATAGAACTCTCTAGGTTTTTAAGTGACAACGTTATGTATAAAGAAGCGCGATTGCCTACATTGCCTTGTCGTTTCCATATACTGAGGATTCGGATATTCCTAAGATATGTAGCTATGCCCTAAAACGATCTGAATATGTTTTTATAAATAATTCAGACTCGTCTTTTTTCTCGCCCATTGTCAGTGTTTCAAGCACCTCAGATTGCCTTTGTGCAGCAAGCAGAAACAACTGGATAGAATAAATATGAAAGTGTAAAATGCGCCTGCAAGAATTGTTTAAAATCAGACTATTAAGGTAGTGTACGATAATATTTTCTCTTCAAGCCGAAATTGCATTCATGCAAGGTATTGAGCAGGCAACTGCAAGATTATCTGTCACCCATAGATGCGACTAATATAATAGTCATATATGTTTCAGTGATGGAGGGAAAGACAGGTGTAGGGATATACGCTCGTCTGCTTGGCTGGTCTTTTTCCTTAGGACTACCGGACTGTACCTTTTTTCGAAGCATAACTCTTGGAAGTGATTCCAGTGCTGCAAACATTTCCACTAATTGTGTATAGTTCAAATATATTTACCGAAGTCTGTCTGTTTTTATGTCGCTTACATCGTCGTCACAATAAACGGCCTTATAGACGTATTTGTGCATGTCTCCCCCCGCCCAGCTAAAGCTAATAAACTTAGTATAAGGACCTGGTCATTGTGGGTTAGAACTAAATCAAATGGCTGACTTTATAGCACAAGTGGCGTTGAATGGTTTAGTTCTTTCGGTCCTTTTTTAACTGGTTACTATAATGGTGAAAGGTAAAGAAAATTTTCGCTTCGTGCAGATGCCATAAAACTAAAAATGTTATAGACAGAGTTCAGTCATTCAAATTTTTCGTGGAAAATTCAGTTGTATCCTGCTAAACAATTGAAACTCGCTTTAACTAGATTAGTTATCGAGTTACCCCACTAGGCATTTATTCATAATTGGCTCGTCTGGTAAAATCTCCTTTATACAACTTATGTTCCGAACCTGAAACAGTGCAATTTATTCACGTTACCGGTACAGATTACCAAGAAAAACACTTCTTTTTATCCCTTTCGCTAAGCTGGGGCGGAACTTGTCAAGCGACATTATACTAACTCTCGATGCCTCGATATTGGACTTCTGTCACAAGTACATTTATCTTGCCATTCGTGCTCAACTTCATGAAACAAAACGAATGATACTTGAACTGCCTAATTGTTTCCCATTAGTGCAGCAGTAATTTGACATAAAAAAGTTTTCTTTTATTATAATGATGCTTAGTGTGAAATAAATTTAAGCCCATTACGTTGTAGTCAAGGAAATACCATTCTGTCTGGTCTGTACGGGAGAACAACACTTAGTGCACTCTTTTTGTTTTACGTACATTATTTTCGTCATATAAAGGCTAAATTGAAAATGTGTAACACGTGTAATCAGATCTTTACCGATCTCTCTGAAAAAAGTATGAGCCGTAATTAGAGCTTCATCATCATTATCATCAAGAACAGCCAAACTAGCATATAGCCGTGTCTTATACCTCTTGCAATGACAAATTCTTTGAAACCCTTCACGTGTCTTCGCCAAACCCGCTGCTACCTTGACAAGTCGCACTTCAATTAGGAATGTTGCCAGGCTTCTTCGTCGTTGGAACCCGCAAGTTGGCCACTACAGCAAGTGTCCGTTCCACCTTCTGCAGAGACGGCGTCGAGGCCTCCACGATGGCCCCTAGGAACTACGTCACCAGGAGCGTGCTCCATGCACCTACAATGCGCACAGGTTCCTTCCTGAAAACGTGTTTCACGCTTTGCAAGGCGTGAATAGCCTGACAAGAATTCTGCCTCCCTCTGAGTCGCCAAGTCACACCGTCCACTCTTTTTACAACAAATCTCCCCCCTGTGAGTGATACAGCCGCATACTCTGAATAAGTGATGGCTTGCCGAAATAGGCATTGTGTTTCATTACTAAAAATTCAGTTGGAAGATAGCACCTGCGTGTGTCACATTTTCTTGTCTATCATCCTTCGAAGATCACGATATATTCATTCAATAAAATACCAACTAGCCCAAACACTATACACTAACGCAAAAGCATTAAAAAAACTCGAGGTCTTGCACAGGCATTTATCTGCTACTGTGCATTTGTCAAGGTAACAGCCTGTAAATATCTAGTGCACCCAATTCTTGAATAGGACTGTATTGTTTAGCACCCTCGCCAGGAATGCCCAGCAGATAGAATGGGGAGAATTCGAAATAGAGAATTTTGTATTATCTTTTTAAAATATCACCGTCATGAAAGTATCGCTGCTTATCGAAGTGCCCCAGTAATTCCCACAGTTGCTTGCCGCCGGTGGGTGATAGTGACTCAAATATTTTCTCTCTTTGAAATAATCGCATAACCACAGATAAGCGCGTACACTTGAACCACCTCATCGCTGTCCGCGTAAAAGTCGTCTTGAGAAACACCTCAGGCAATACCGTCCCTCACTGCGACACAATCGAATGTTCAGTTTTTTTGGGCTTCCATCAAATTATAGAACGTGTTGCCCCAGATATTATTACATGCGAAGCAGCTAATTGTTGAGCTCAATCTGGTGTGCGTCCGCGAAGAGTTTAAACTTTTTGTTGTGCGCAATTCAACGCTCGTTGCCACTCTGACGAGAGAAGCAGCTGCATCACAAAGTGCTCGTGATTTAACGAGCAAAGAACATTGGGCCAGGAACCCGTACTTAGCAGTCGATCCGAGCTCGTTTGCGACTTCAAAACACGTTATCCTCTATCAAGCTGTCCTTATGCTTGGGATGGCGTTTGTCGTTTACGACGGAGAGGCTGCATACCAACTCAAGAGCGTTTCTGTAAAGCGCAAGTTACCCGATTCCGACATGACGAGCGAGTCAGACTTGGCCGCCACTTTTTAGAATTCCTCGGCTTGTGCTCGTATCGTGACGAGCCAATCAGGCAGCACACGCCACAAAAATAGGTCCGAGAGCGATCGGCGTGGACAGAGCCCTTTCCTCGAATCTCGCCACCACCAAATCAAATTCAGTGCGCTTTCGGCAGCCGGAATGTGCAGTCTGAACAAGCCATGAAAGAGCTCGTTTCGAAAAAACTCCGGCGTCAGCTTCGGTAACAGCATCGACAACATTGCTTGTGAGATAAAAATGATCATTTTCTGTATGACCGCACAATAGAAAAATATGCAAAGAAAATGAATATTTAAACATTCCGGGTCTGAGTGAGAATCGAACCGGGGTCTTTAGCTCAGCAAGCAAGTGTTCTCTCATGGAGCCAGGCGTCTGTTTCAAAAAAGCACTGAAGTTACCTTCTTCTGCCTGGCAAATGCAGTGATAGTAACTTGCATGTTTCATAAACTCGCGTTTCTGGTATACATGCTTTAAAATGCAACATATATTATCTCAGGAATAACACTAGGTATAAGCCTACATTGCGAATCTCATGCACTTCTGATTTAAAGTGGGCCACCCACTACAAAAGGCACACAAGTTACGACGCCATTTCTATTGAGCTACATTGTAGGTGAAAGGCAATTTCGAAACAATTTCACGGGCACAAGTGTCCGTGCTTCAAAGCGTGCTACCCAATACACAGAATGCCGCCGTATACGACAACCTCACCGATACAAGCTGTATTGAACTCAGTACGCACTTGGGACCAATTATCCCTATCGCTTTCGACTCCCAAAGGCGAAGCTTGATCATCCGCCAATGGTTTTAAACAATAAATAGTAAGTGACCATGGCGCTGTGAGATCATATTGTCTTGTTATTGTGTGCAATTTTTCGACGTCATTTTTGTAACGTACATACGTCAATGAAGTCTTAGTGAACCCGGCATAAAACGCCTTCGTGTTACGAAATTCTGAGCATATCTACAGAGTGAATGATGATGAGTGGAGTGAAGCGTCCTTCCGCTCGTCCATCCATCCATAAGCCTGCCTGTCTGCCTGCCTGCCTGCCTGCCTGCCTGCCTGCCTGCCTGTCAGTCCATCTGTCTGTCCGTACGTCGGCTCCTTTCACACTAGAGCACGCATGCAACTGACGGATGGACGCTTCGCCCCACTCACGATCATTTACTCCATATATATGCTGTGAGTTTCTTACTATAACAGCGTCATTTATATTTTTATAGTCAAGTATACGAAAGCTACTAACACCATATAACGAACGTATTTCGATATAAATATACGCAACGCTATCTAGTGATCAATTCATAAACTAGAGGTTGCTATTTACATACTACCTGCAAACATAGGAGGGAACGACCACAACCTAAGGAGCTGCGCCCCTAAAATTGCATACGTACGTTATATTGTCAAGCTAATCTTCCTTAGCGAGCACCGTAGTTTAGCAATGCTTGCAGTGCTCGGCTGTTGTAAAATGTAGTGGTGGCAGTAGTATTTTTTAAGTGAGTTTGTTGAAGGGCTCGTTGTAGTGAAATCGCGGTTTTGGAGGCGGCGTTGGGTTTAGTGTGGGGAACGCTACGAGTGGGCGATGAGAGCGGACGTGCATAGCGTCGGCTCCCGCTCTTTTTGCGAGGACCGGCAGAACACCGCCCTACTGTTAATCATGATAAAGCCTATTATCTTCCTAGTATTGCTCTGCACCAGAAGACACCTCTCTTATAAGGATGGGCCAATATTTAGGCATTTTATGCCCCCTTGTTTACCTGGCCTCGTGAGAGTTACGCTTACTCGACTGAGCGGTGAACAAACGCTGACTGCGATGAACTTCTCCATGGCCACAGTCACATATAACGGCCACTGGTCGTCGTAGATATGGCCCTACTACGTTTGTGTGGGGAAAAGTTACAACCCCATTGCCCAAAAACCTTCGTCCCGCCAATGCATATCGTTGATGAGGAACTGTTCACCATTGTGGCCCTCCACTAGTGTCGCCAGCATTGAAACCTAGCAAGGGCACGGCTACCTATAAGGCCACGTCCGCTAACATTTTACCCGAGAAGAAGACATAACTTATGTCGTGGCGGCCTACCACTATAACCCGCATTGCTGCGGAAGACTTCACCATCGTGCTTAAGCCTCGGCTCAAGATAAATTGGAAAGCTACCTTCCAACCAGGTGAACTAAGCGCCAAGCTCACCTCATGTGTGAAGGCAACCACGAGTCGTTCTTTCAGTGTGTGGCCCATGTGGGAGCAAAATATTATCGTTGCCTCAATCGAAGACATCAACTCTGCGAATATTTTCTCGTGAGGATTCCCGCTCAAAACATCTCAGGATCCCGTCCCAATGATCGGTCACACCAAAATACGTGGGGAAGTGTGCGTGGCGTCATTACGCTGCATGAGCAGAAGACCTCAGCCTTCTTGAAAGCGAAGATCCACTGGCGTATTGGAAGAATCACTTTCATCAAAAAGCTAGGCATGACTTTGGTGGCCCTTATAAATTTGAGGGCCACTGCGTGCCACGCTTTATGCACCACAGCGGCGTTCTTACACCATTACGCGAGTAAAAACGCACCATTCTTGCTGCTACAACAGTGGGAGGGTGGGCCAACGGGTGGAACTGTGTCCCCACTCGAAAGACCAACGCCCGAAAGACCACTTGTGCAGCTATTATGTTCAATGTCTAGTTGCATCTGAGGATGGCATGGCACATGCACAAATGCATGCCATCGTGCCTGGTGTGCTGCGAGGGACACCTCACCGGATCTCAGGCTTCTAAAAGAAGGTTTCGCCATCTCCAGCAGCCGGGCAGGCATCATGGCAGCCGCAGCTCATCGAAGAAGCGGTCAACGCCCAAAAAAAACCTGGCATCGTGCCGAAGGACGTCAGCCAGGAGCTACCAAACAAGCCACCAAGAACTCTGCTACTGTAGAGACCAGTCAGCAAGCATGGCGTCCAGCTAAGACACCGTCACAGCAGACGTCATCCAAGACACCTGACCAGGGTGACCCCATGCTCAAAGCTGGAAACTTTCTACCTTTTACTGATGCCGACGTGCGCAGGCAGTCAAACATAAGAAGACAGCTTCTCAGGTAGACAAAGAGGTGAGGGCCAGCTTCTCCTCCCCTTGCTCTTCCTTCCCTGCAAAGTCCCCCAAGTTCTGCTAGTTCGAACAAGAGCTTGCTTCGCTGTGGGCACAGAGCGCGCAGCTTCAAGACAAAATTGCTGCCTTGGAGGATGAAAGTGC
Source organism: Rhipicephalus annulatus (assembly GCA_013436015.1). Taxonomy (NCBI): domain Eukaryota; kingdom Metazoa; phylum Arthropoda; class Arachnida; order Ixodida; family Ixodidae; genus Rhipicephalus; species Rhipicephalus annulatus. Next base: position 412,072 of record WOVY01000509.1, read on the forward strand.
ACTAGTCCCCTCGCGTATTACCACCACCAATATTACCATTGCTGCTCCAGAACTAATGTCCATGTGCACTATTCTGTCAGTCTGAGAGCGTTTTGACACTGAAGATTGATTTCAGGCTATTGAAAGTACTAGGACTGCTTTGATGAAATAACTCACTACCATAAGCAAAAGCATCGAAACTCTTTCAAACACTTTCACCCAACAGGTGACAAATAACATTAAAACTTGGCTCCATGACGTAAACCGATGATTGATTGATATGTGGAGTTTAACGTCCCAAAAACCTTCGAAGACAATGGGCTAATCCTCTGATTTACGTTAACCGCCGCTCATCAAGTCGTCGACCTCACTGGAATCTCTGAGAACTCTGAGCTCCCACTTGCACAGGGCGCCAATGAAGGCGTATAGTCTCTCCCAGCCACCCCAAGTTCTCAATATGGTGACACATCTTAACTGCTCCACATCGCTGCACCGAAAAAACTTGGTTTCTGTCTTCAATTCAGTGTAATTGTAGAGAATTCAAGTATACGGCCAAATTATTCCATTTGCGCCTCTATTTTTAAACATTTGAGCACCTGTGTGCTACCGTTGCCCTTCAGAATCGCGGCAATGCCATGCGCCTCTCACGAGATAAAATTTTTCGACAAAACCGATTCACCCGTCTTCTTGCATAAAAAACCTCAACTACGCAAGAGGTCAACCTCGAAAATTTTTAGTTTCGTACTCGTGCACTATTGTCACGGTTCTTCCCCTGCGAAGAAACGACCTCCCAGTGCACACAATCAATATTTATTGAAAACCTAAACTCAAAAACATCTAATTCGCTGACATCTTCAGCAGGGCACTGAATCTCGGTAAGCACCACCCCCCTTTATTAGTGGGTGACTTAGTCACCCCTAGCAGCCTTTGTAGCTATCGCAAGGAAGAGGTGCTTGAAAAGAAACTTACGGAGCTAACTTCCACGCTGGGCATCACTCTTCACACAGACTCCGTGCAACGAACTCGTGTAGGTAACTCTTTCAGTCGGGACAGATGCCGCGCCCTTATATTCAAGAAAAATATGAGACACGCAGACTGGTTCAATACCGAGAAAAACCTCGGTATTGACCACTGCATTCTCAACACTACAAATTCTACAAGACCCCTACAACGCGCCATCGCATAGGCTTACCTACCAAACTGCGAAGCCTCCCGGCAATGCTTACCTGACTCTCCCGTCCTGGAGATTGGTCATGCTTAGTGGGATAACTCTGTCCTCCAAACACTAAGAAAACGCAAGACCAAAATGCAGCCCACGTATACTCATCCGAATGTAAATAAGCATCCCCTGCACCTTTGGGAGGCCCGTCGCAGCCTCATAAAAAGGTGGCACTGACAAAAACACAACCGCAAACTCTGAAAGTGGATGCTGGATCTTACCCAGAAGGCGGCCGAGTACGCTGCCTCGCTCATTGACTCGAATCTCTGTAACACTGACCACAGGGTGCGGTGTTGTCGCCTCTGCTATTCAGCTTAGCTATGGCACAGCTCCCTACCCACTTGCCTGCTGTCGACCGGGTAAATCATGCGTTTTTTTTATGCCGACGACCTCACTTTGTAGACCACCGAAGGATGCCTGGGCAGCATGAAGGACAGCCTTCAAGCCGCAGCCATTATAGTGGATGAATATGCGGCATACTGCAGCCTCCAGTGTTTCCCACAGAAGTCTCAATTCATGCACTTTCGGCCGCCAGCAAAGTGCACTTCATTCATTAACCTTTCTTTGCACAGTGAACCTAATAATAAGGCGCAGGTGATCCATGTACTTGAACACAAAGACCGCAGGGTCGGGACCACACTTCAAGAGCTGCGTGAGTTTAGAAGGCAGGTGGGCCGCATGGTCCACCCGGTCTCCAACAAGCGGGCACGTCTCTAAAGTAAGGATGCGCTTCGTCTTTCACATGCTCTCGTCACTAATCACATCTTGTATGCGAAGTCGTATCTGCCAGCATAGAAGCAGGATGAAGAAGGTTCGGAAGTCACCCTCCGCTAAATTGTCAAGAAAGCCCTAGATCTCCCAATCACCCCTTTCAATGCAAAACGTCTTGCCTTGGGAGTGGTAAGCACCTACCAGGAACTCCGGGAGGCTTACCTAACAAATAAATATGCACGCCTCTCGCAGACCCCGCCAGAAAAACGACTCGTAGATCACCTACATATTGGGCATGGGTTCCTCACAAAGGTGCCGGTTCGAGTGCCCAAACACTGAAAATACGCAATGCAATATGTCCCGCGAGACGAAAGCTGGCTGTCGAGAGGCACGGGCTTTTGCACTCCGGCGCCAATTCGATTCGAAACAGAGCGTATTTTGCACGGACATCACCGGCTCTTACCGCGGAGGCTGGTACACAGCCGCCGTAGTCCACTAAGACAAGCCAGTGGATGGTCGCTCTTTTTGCGCACTCATTGCTACTCCTGCTGAAAGGGTGGCCATAGCTTTACCTATTATACTCAAAGTTTCCAAATAATAATACCGTCACGTCCCTTCCTCAAGTTTTCTAACCACCCTGTTACGGTACCATGCCATTCTCAGCACAAACCGCGCCTCAGTGTTCGAGAAGCTTCAGGACTGCAGTAGATTAGTTTGTTGAGATTGCGCCTCTTCGCAAGCATTTCTGATTATTCTGGAATGTATGTCACCACAGGCGATAACGCTTGAATGTTTGATGGCTAGACCTTAAATGCCGTCACGTCAGTTATTCGACAGCCTACTCTGCATTCACCACGATCAGTGAAAGTGTGCTACTGTAACCCGAACTTCCGTTTACGGGGCACAGGTTCACCCAAAGAAGCAGTTCTACCTGCCCATTCAGTATCCTGCCATCAGTCACAGCACATTTCTGGGACATCTGGTGGAGATGCTGCTCCGTTCACGCACAGGACACCTCCGTCAAGTCGCGAATCTAGCCCACGTCGCGGAAAAAGACACCGACGTCAACCACGAGCAGCGACAAAGCCTCCGGCAGCAAAGTCTACTACCGGAGTACGGGCCTCTACTAGACAACGCGCGAAATATCAAGGCCATGACCTCGACTCAGGCAACAATGACAACCGCTGCGTCACAGCCCGCGATCGTCATGCATCAACCCTGGGAACCACCAACTTTCCAAGGGTCATCGTTCGAAGACGTGGAAACCTGGCTTGAGACATACAACCACGCGGCAGCCCTTGACCACTGGCACACTGACGAAAAGATCCGTCACGCGTACTTCTACCAGAAAGACACCGCAAAGACCTGGCTTGAAAATCGGGAGTCTGTGCTTCAAACGTCGGATGTATTCTGCGGCGCCTTCCTGCAAACGTTCGCGAGCGTCGCTTGCAAAGAGACGACCACTACTTTATTAGAGACTCGGGTGCAGCTACGAAATAAAAACGTTACCTTTTTCACAGAGGAAATGACCCGCCTGTTCTGTCACACTGAGCCAGACATGGCTGAGGAGAAAAAAGTTCATTTGCTAATGCGAGAGGTCAACAGAACGTCTTCGCAGGATCGATGAGAATCCCACCAACGACCGTCCTAGAATTCTTCACAGAAGCGACAACAATTGAAAAAAACCCTCGAAATGCGAGCGCAGCACATAAACCGCCACTCGACTCCAGGCTATGCAGAGATGCAACCAATATGTTCCGATGATCTGTGCGAGACCATAAGAGTTGTAGTGCGCGAAGAACTTTGCCGAATGTTTCCAACATGCCAGCCTCAAGTTTCGTTGTTCGCAGACATCGCCAGAGAGAAAATCCAGCAATCAGTGGGTATCCCTGACACATCGCATTTGCAACCCCAAGCCATGAGCTACGCTGCTGCTGACCGACGCTATACTCCACGCCCACGTCGAGAGGCCGCGCAACCAAATTTTGGTCGCCTGACACCGCAGCCACCACCACCACCGACGCCATACCGTCCACCTGCCTGCCAGCACAATGCTAAAAAAACGAACGTGTGGCATATCCCCGACCAGCGGCCTCTCTGCTCGGCCGCCAGTGCCAGTACTAACAGATGGGGCTGTGGGGTTTCTTCATCGACATGCCGCGTCTACAGTGGGGTGAAAGACCACGTGTCATAGCCGACTATCTCGCCGGAACGCAGAGGACACCCCGAGGTTCTTCTCGTTCACCTTCACTAGGCCGGTACATGTCACCGCACCATCTTCAGTACACCAGCAAAAGCTGGGGCCAGTCACCTAGCCCGTATCAGGAAAACTAAGGGCAGCAACCAATGGAGGTGTGGTTGCTGCACAACGAATTGCGAAAAATCCTATACCGCTGATGACAACGAAACGACGAAATTTCAAGAGCCGCCGTCACATCAACGTAGCTCCGTCGTCGAAACTTCGCGACCAGAAGAAGTCCCGATTACGCAATGTCGAAACAGTGGTGCAAACTGTCGTAGCCGTAATCCGACACCACGACCCAACCGCAACGCCAGGCGACAAATTAGTGACCTCGACATTCTCATCGACGGCCACAGCGTCGTTGCTCTAGTCAACACTGGAGCCAACTATTCCGTAATCAGTGAGACTTTCGCCGCAAAGTTGCAAAAACGTTAGCCCCGCTTAGGAAGGCCTTGAAATCTGTATTGCTGGAGGTCACCTATTCACAACATTGGGAATATGCGAAGCTAGAGTGACCATTACAGTCGAATTCACCCTGCAAGCTTCATCGTACTGCAGCATTGCTCGAGAGATGTCATTCTTCGAATGAATTTCTTGAGCCTCCTTGGTGCGGTCAATGGCCTGTGAACAAAGTGGATAGCACAATCCACAGAAAAAAATTGTCGCCGCATACACCGTAAAGCAGAAGTACCTTGAATGTGCTGGAAGACCAAGTCACCATTCCTCCTCGCTCCAGCGTCAGCATTTCCGGCACTCTAGAATCAACAGACCTGCAAGGCGTCGTTGATGGCGACCAACAACTGTTGATCATACGCGAAAGTCGCGTCGCCAGAGGAACAGCCGAGCTGCGAGGAGGAAACGCGAGAGTGATGCTCACGAACTTCAGCAGTGAGTACAAGCACGTGAGCAAAGGCACCACGGTTGCCTACATCGAAGAGACACTGGTACCTAGAAACGTTTTCGCGCTCAGCGATTCCACCGATTCTACTCCGACTGAAACCCTTAAACCAGCTTTCGACGTTAATCCGAGCCTTCCGGCACATAATTAGGAGCAGCTCGAGAGCCTGCTCCTGAAACACAAGAACTGCTTTTCGTCGTCCTCAAGAATTCAACAGACCCCTGTCGAGAAACATCAAATTGCATTAAAAAATGCAAGGCCACTCCGTCAGAGTTCATGTACAGAGTTTCGACAAGAGAACGTGAAACCATAAAGAAACAAGTCAGCGAAATGCTCCGCGACGACATTATCCAGCCTTAAAAAAGCCCATGGACGTCACCGGTGGTGCTAGTCAAAAAAAAACAGAATCAAACACCATGCTTGTGCCTTGACTATCTCCGACTCAACAAAATAAGGAAGACGTATATCCTCTCCCCCGAATATACGGCGCCCTTGATCGACTCCACAACGCCAAATATTTTTCATCTATGGACCTCAAGGCAGACTATAGGCAGATCTAAGTAGACAAGAGAGATTGAAAAAGGACTGCGTTTATGACACCAGACGGTGTTTCCGAGTTCAAGGTCATGCACTTCGGTCTTTGCTCGGCACCTGCGACTTTTCAACGCGTTATGGACACACTGCTGGCAGGGCTGAGTGGCAGACTTGCCTCTTTTACTTGAACGACGTAGTTGGTTTTCCTGAAGCTTCGAAGAGCATCTTTGGCACCTCAAAGCTACACTTCAAGCCACCAAGACTTGCGAACTCACCCTGAAGCCAAAACTGTGCCGCTTTGTGTACGAGGATTTCTTGTTCTTGGGCCATGTGATAAACAAGTGCGCAGTAAGACCTAAACCACAGAAGACATCCGCCAATGCTGCATTTTAGACGCCCACTGCCAAAAAGCCCTGCATGGATTTCTTGGCCTGTGTGCCTATTACAGGCATTTCGTCAGACACTTTGCTTCCATCGCCGAGCCACTAACTAAGCTTACAAGGACTGACGTCGATTTCAAGTGGGAAACCTCACAGCATTAAGCATTCGGAGAACTAAAACGATGCCTGCAGATGCCCTCGTTACTCGCGCATTTCCACGAAAACGCTGAAACAGAAGTGCACACTGAAGCGAGTAGCCTAGGACTTGGTGCCGTCCTTGTGCAGAGAAGTGACGTACTGGAAAGGCTTAATAGTTACGCTAGCCAGTCACTATCCAAGGCAGAAAGCAATTCCACAAAAGAAAAAGAGGACCTTGCCATCATCTGTGTGACGTCGAATTTTTGTCCTTACCTCTACAGTAGGCCCTTAAGGTTGTGAGCGACCCCCATGCATTGTGTTTGCTATAGCTAACTTGAAGAAACCTTCAGGTCGCCTTATCGGTGAAGCCTGAGACTTAAAGAATCGAGATTAACGTTATAACAAGTCTGGCAGAAAACACTCGCACGCCGACTGCCTGTCGGTTGAGGTAGTCAGTAGCTACGCCGAAACAAAGGCCCCAACAAAAGGCAGCGCCTAAGAGGCCGCCAAGTTCTTCGTTGTGGACCTTTTGCTTCGTCATGGTGGCCCAAACGTTGTAATCACCGATAGAGGTACGGCCTTTACTTCTGAATAGACTCAAGCAATCCTGAGACACATCCAGACAAGCCACCACCACACCCTCGTGGTCCACCCACAGACAAATGGTCTCACCGAGGGGCTAAACAAGACAATCGCCGACATGCCGGCCATGTAGGCCGATGTCAAACACAAGACGTAGGACGCCATTCTTCCGTACGTGACCTTGGCATACAAAACGGCCATGCCGGAGACGACACAGATGCAACCGTACAAGTTAGTCTACGGAAAGAGCCCGGCAACGACTCTCGGCGCAATCCTGGCCAACATCACTGACGAAATAATCCTCCACGTCACCCTTTATCTTCAGCGCCTAAAGAAGCTGGTAAAATATCCCGCCTGCGTATCACGAGTCAGCAGACGACTGACCGCTTCCGTTACGATCTTCGGCGACGCTTTGTGCAATGCCGCCCTGGTGAACGTGTTTATGTGAGGACGACGATACGCCAACGTGGACTGAGCGAAAAACTTCGCGACGGTGCTTCGGACTATACAGGCTAGTACGACGTCTCAGCCACCTCGACTACGAGGTGGTTGCCGACGGCATTACGAACAATACATTACGAGCATTGCATACATAATAATAATAATAATAATAATAATAATAATAATAATAATAATAATAATAATGTTTATTTTTCATCAATAGTTTGATGAAGGACAACGACAGCTGCAGGTAAAGGCTGCTCTCCAAAAGAGGCAGCTTGACAAAGGCCCACAGCTACCTTTTAGCACGACCGCAGTGGCAAACAATAAGCAATGTGAAATCAACAAAAATAACAAAAACACCAAATGGATAAATAAATTATAAATAAATAGAAATATAAAAATTAAGCCCGAATTCTAAAAATAAAAATAGCAAGCATGATAATACAGCAACTGCAAAGAATTCTTAAAAACTAAACAAGTGTATATCGCGCAACTGAATTTGTGTACAACGTAAAAAAACTATACCAGCTTTCACATATTTATTAAGTAACGTAGGAACTATGTAGGATAACTTATCTATGGAGTAGTTTGTTCTCGAAGTTTTTATTTGCCATGCTTCTTTATTTTGTGCTTCAAACAGTGTAATATGTGGCTGCAGTTTTGAGAGGTCATACAAAAAATGTCAACTTTCTTTCAATTCAGGCCCGATTGTCAATGCTAACTTAAAGTTGTAGAGACGATGTACGTGTAGTATGCCAGCCTTTTGAAACAATTCGCTTGTGTGAGCATCATACGGCAAGTTAAAAATGATTCTATTATACTTCTTTTGCATTAGGTACAGTTTCTGCATGTTCGTGTAAGTTGTCCCCCATAACAAGAAACAATAGGTAAGATGTGAATAGAAAAGTGATTTATAAAGTAAGAGTTTTACCTTGTACGGTAGAACAGTTTTGCCACTGTACACCATACCCACTACGAGAGATAACTGACTCAGAACACTGTCAATGTGTTCAGTTCAAAGCATATTGCTCGAAAATGTAACTCCAAGAATTTTATACAATTTACAAGCTTAATATAAGTATCGCCATACTGTATGTTTTCATTAACAGGCTTATTTTTAGGTCGGAATAGTACCACCTTTGTTATACTTGTGTTTATGTTTAAATTATTACAGCATGACCAGAGCTTTAGTTTCACAAGAAAAAGCGTGATACTATTTTCAGCTGAAACAACTATGCTGACATCATTGGCATATAACACCTATTTAGCATCAGGATAAATACGAGTTAAATCATTTATATAGGCTATAGAAAGAAGGGTTCCAAGGATGCTTCCCTGAGGTACACCCTTAGTAATAGGCTTCAGCTCTGAGAATTTTCTATCTATCTCAACCACCTGTTTGCGATATTTAAGGTAACGTTTTACTAGGTCTAGTGCATGACCACGTTTTCCATAGCACTGCAACTTTTCAAACAAGGTGGAATGCTGAATGTTGTCGAAGGCTTTACTAAAATCAACAAATATACCGAGAACAGCACGTTTGTTTTCAAATTCAGATAATATGTACTCTTTTTGTTCTAATAATGTCATTTCCGTAGATCAATGTTTCCTGAAACCAAACTGAGTTGGCGAAATCACGTTGTGTTTTTTTAAGAATGGGTACAGTTGAAGGTGCATAAGCTTTTATAAACCTTTCAAAAACACCGAAAGAATAGATATGGGTCTGTAGTTTTGAATAAAATGTTTGTCGCCTTTTTTAAACAAAACACTGACTTTTGCTGTCTGCATTCTTTCGGGAAACGTTGCACTTGAAAAGCAGAGATTAAATATGTGAGTGATATAGGGAACAAGAATATCTTGCGCATATTTATTGGGTCTAATCTGCATACCATCAACATCACGAGATGATGTATTTCCAAGTTTCGAGAAAACGGAAAAAACATCTTCGTCCACTACAGCCTCAAACAATATGGAGGATGAATTTGGATCTGGTAGAAATTGAATAAAATCACTAGACCTTTCATTATGCGTATTATTGAGTAAGTGGTCATTGGCTATATTTGCAAGTTCTGCTCTTGATACGTTGCGCCCATTTACAGTCAGGCTCTCCGCACTTGCCCGTGTTGTACCACGGTTCAAAAATAAGTTCAGCTTCGTCCATAAGGCGTGAGTCTTATCTTCACTGGTTTCTATTTCGCTATGAATTCAGTGCAGTCTGCGCTTGCTCATTTTCTTATTTAGTCTATTTCTGTATTTTTTGTATTCTTTTAAAATGCCAGAATTTTGATTCACAAGAAATTTGTGATAAAGTTCATTTTTATGTTTAATTTCGTTGAGCAAGTCTGGGGTCATCCATGGCTTACGGGTTCTCTTGTACAAACGAACTTGTTTTTCGGGGAAGTGACGTTTATAAATATCCAAGATTTTGTCTAAGAACGTATTGTAAGTTTGATTCGCGTTTTTGATCGAAAGAATCTCAGTAAAGCTACTACCAAGCAGCTCGTTTCTAAAAGCTGTTAATTTAGATACAGAGATAATTTTAATTGTTACCATCCGCTTCTTACGTTCTTGCAACGTGCTTCTTTTATTAAAAGGACGATAGGAAGATGGTCACTTATGTCTTCAGACAATACTCCTGCAAATATGTTATTGTCGTTGGCATTTGTATCAAACATATCTAATAAAGTTGCACTGTTTCCTGTAATCCTGGTCGGTAAACTAACGACATCTTTAAAGCCGTTTGATGCAATAATTGCATTTATAGTTTGTTGTGGTGTAAAATTGCATAACATATCAATGTTAAAGTCCCCACCCGATACCAAAAAATACGCATTATCTAAAGAAAAACGTAAAAGCGTCTCATAGAAACAAAAGAAGCCATCAAAGTTTCTGTTGGGTGGCCTATAACACACAGAAAAAAGATATTTACCCTATCGAACTGTAAGCATTTCAAAATCATCACACATAACACATAATTCAGAAAGCAATTCATATTACGTGCCTTCTTTCAACAGTAACATGAGACCGCCCCCACGACGCGTTGGGTGATTTAAAGAAAAATACTGATAAGAAGTAAAAGGGAGTGCTTCATACTTATCTTTGCACCACGTTTCAGTAAGCAGTATGGCGTCGAACATGAATGGAAATGCATGGGTGAAAAATCGAATGTCGTCTGTTTTATTTTAGGGAGAACAAACATTTAAATGCAAACATTTTAAGGATTTTTTATGTTCAGTGGAGCCAATAACATTTAGTTCCTGCGAAAGAAATATATTGATCTTTGTTTCATCCATCACGAGAAT